>APFE030762666.1:0-20018 GCA_000404065.3 Pinus taeda | reverse complement strand
TTTATGCTTAGGAACCGTTAGATCTGGGGAGATCATTGGCTGAGATTGAATTGCAAAGGTGAAATATCGCATCGGCGGGGGCATTATATAGTTTAACTCCCCCAAGCGGAAAACCTAATTACACTAAGAAACTGTGAAAACACAGTTGCAATCAAGTGCCAGACTTGAAATATTATAAGGAATGGTTTACATCCCTATTGGGTCCATAAAGATATCTGATCGACATATGGATGCGAAAGGAGTCTGGTATTGAGGTTGAGCAATATGCGATCGCGAGACTTAATCTCGACCGTCAGATTGCAGATCAAATCGGGAAGGCAAAATATCGCATTGGCGGGGTCATTATACAGTTTAACTCTTTCAAGCGGAAAACCCATTTACACTAAGAAACGGTGAAAAACACAGTCGGAATCAAGTGCCAGACTTGAAATATTATAGGGAATGGTTTATATCCCTATCGGGTCTGTAAAGATATCATATCAACGTATGGAAGTGGTAGGAGTCTGGCATTGAGGTTGAGCAATATGCGATCACGTGACTTAATCTCAACCGTCGGATCACGGATTAGATCGACGGCCAAGTTCTGATCGCAAATCGCAATCAGAGGAAGCAGAGATTGGAGTGCGCAATGGAAAGGCTTGGAGAACCGGATCTGATGAGCCTATAATGGCGAATCTATAAAATTTGAGATCCGCTATATATGATTCAGAGCAAGTTTCATGTGTAATCCATATATTTGTATTAAAGTGGTTTAATGCTAAAACATACGTTAACGCTCTGATATCGCATATCAGAGCGGAAGGGGTGATGAAGATATAGATAATATATATATATATATATTATATATATATATTATATATTATTAACAGTATGATTGTGGAAGGAGTGATGGCAAGGCTGTACAGAAGGGCAGAAATATATATTTATGTGGCATTTTCCTTTGTAAATGGTTTATAAGGAAATATGCACCAATAAGAGATTTATGTGTTAAAAACATATGTAACCAAAGGTTTTGTAAGGGGAAGGTTATATATGTGTGACATAAGGTTTTGTAAAAGTTGTGAAGTGGTTTTAAGTCCCGATATTTCAGGAGAAGATCAACGATAGAGAAGTAATAAATTTTGGGAGAGCGTCTAAAAGAAGGACTAGAACCTCTCTTTTCTACGGGCTAGTGATATCACGAAGATTTTATCACAATCGATTCCCTTCTTTTTTTCTACGAGCTAGTCATCTCGTTTGAATTACAGTGGAAAAATATCACAGAAGGAAAATTTGTACACACTTGTAAGATCAATTTCTAAACGCCTTTGAAACCTAAAAAAATAGTAAGGAATAATTGAATCACACATGAACTACACCAAATTATCAAAGATAGCCGCGACAACATAGAAACAATTAAAAACCTGAAAAAATAGTAGGGAATAATTCAATCAGACATGAACTACACCAAATTATCAGAGACAGCTGAGAGAGCACAGAGACAGCTGAGAGAGCACGGAAACAATAAAAAACGCAATCACAAAGACTCATTCATATGGATAAGTGTCTTATGAATTAGTTATTATTTTCTGGGTATGAGGTATTCATAAACATGGTATTGGCCTATACTATTCTAACAAAACCTAATTACAAATTAAAAATCTGTATAATAAAATGGAGGAAACCTTCATAGTTAAGATTTTTTTGACATCTTTTTTAAAAATAGATATATGTTTAAATTATATAATAATGATTTTTATCATAAATAAGTAATAATAATTTTTATTAAATAAGATTGATATTTGAGTTATTTTTTTATGATTTTTTAATTTTATTAATTTGAAATATATTATAAAATAAATATTTTGATACTTATTAAATGATATATTTTAGTATTTCATTATTTTATGAGTAATACTAAGTAATTTTGAATCAAGCTGAAAAATTAAAATTAAATAGCATTATCTAAAAATTAACATTAATTGAATAAAAATATATTTTTATTTTAAAAAAATTGTTCTGTTTTTCATCTTATAATTTTATTTCAAGATAATTTATTTTTATTAATGTAATTTTGCAATCATTTCCTTTTATTAATGTAATGTCACTTGCTCCGAAACCTGTGATACCTGTAATACCACTACTACCACTCTGACAGCGTTCACTACTAACTTTTCTTTGGTCCGTTATACTTGAATGACAATGACAAGGTTTTAGCAAGAATCTTGGTACCTAGACTTTAAATTATGGTTGCTGCGAAGCCAATAAATTGAGCTGCTATGGCATCTTGATGAAAAAAGAAAAAGGATGCTAACGAATATGTTTGTATTCATATGCTTCTCCACTTAATGAGACTAAAATACTAATACTGGTGAATGTAATCCAGAAGTAATCAATGAGCTTAAGACGATTGTAGATTTTTAGAATATTCAGGAATCCGATGAACATGGACGTCATAAAAAAATTGACTGCATCCATGTCCGTGAATTCCCGAATATTGTGGGAATCTGCAATCGACTTAAGGATGGCTAGAAGCAACCATGTCATGAGAGGTAAGCAAAGAGCGAAGTTGTATTGAATTTATACAGGGTAAAAGTTAACCAACTGAACTTACATGTTTGTGAAGTTTTATCTGAATTTATACAGGGTAAAAGTTAACCAACTGAATTTACATGTTTGTGAGATGATTATTTGTGTTAAAACAAGGGATCTAATTTTTTTATTTATGAGTTAATATTATTATTTTTTTTTGTAATTTTTTTTTGGTTTATATGAATAAAATTTCAATTTTGATAACAGATGGACATGGTTACATATCATACTGAACTGTAACATGAGTCTCTCCCTCAATAAACTTGTTACCTCAATTATTAGATTTAAATTATAAAATTGCAATAATTCACATTGAAGATTTTAATTTAAAATTTTTAAATATATAGTAAATTTAAAAAATTTTAAATAAAAATGCATTATTTAAAACTAAAATTTTTAAAAATATTGATTTAGTCTATTTTAAATTTTATATTTACTAAAATTTTTGAGAGACATTAAATGCATTAATATCTAAGCTCAAAAACGAAATAATATTTTGATAAAGTCAAAATTTATTTACTATTAAAAAAAAATATAAAAACAATTAACATTTAATAATTAATATAAATATAACATTCAATACTTATTTTTTAATTTAAAATAAAAAAAAATATAAAAGCAATTTAATATTTAATAAACTAATATAATATAATATGCATTATTTTTTATTTAATTTAATTATATTTAAAACTAACAAGTATAACCATATAACACTCGTTTAATAATAGTTTTAACAACTAATAATTATTTGTTAATAACAATTTAATATATACTAACCCGTTAATTTAATTCTCTTTTATTCTTTTAAAGGCTAATTGTAGAAAAGGCAAATTAAATATGGTTGTCGAATCTCTATTATATTATAAAATATCTAGCCTCCGGGCCCCGGCTCTTTGATTCTTTTAAAGCGAAGTGTAGAAAAGTCAAATTAAATATGGTTGTCAAATCTCTATTATATTATATGTAGGCCATAATCAGATATCGTAAATCGCTAAGGTATGGTTCATGGTAGAAATTTCTTGGTGTTATTGGCATTTTTAATTTGTGTTTATTAAATAAAAATCCCAATCACAATCTCAACCAGATCTTTGGTGTTCAGCCCCGGTGTACTGGCCGGTCATCAAGCCCATACTAACCATTCTGCTATAAGTATTTGGGAGTCGGACTGAACGGAGGAGCAATGTTTGCAAGTGAGGAGAGGAAGAAGACGGAAAAGCGAACGGATAGGCGCGCATACAATGGATATTCAAAATGAATGTGCTTTGCACGCAGTGATTGTGCCATTTCCTATGCAAGGTCATGTTAACGCTCTCATGAATTTGGCGCAGCTGCTGGCAATGCGAGGATTTTTCATCACTTTCATCAATACTGAAGGAACCCATAAACGCGTGGTCGAAGCTTCTGCCAGAAGCAACAATCCTCTTGTTTCCGGAGGCGATCTTGATCTTAGAGGCGGGAAAATTCGATTTCTGTCTATTTCCGATGGCTTATCGCTGGAAGACGGCCGCCCCTGCAACCTCGGCGTGTATATCTCTGCACTGCAAAAATTGGGCCCTGCATTGGAGCACCTCCTTTGTAGCAGCAGCAACCCTACTGGTGACAAGGAAAAATATTCCTTTCCACCAATCACATGCATCGTGGCAGATGCTTTTATGTCTTGCACCGATGAGGTTGCCACAAACATGAAAGTGCCCAGGGTTCTCTTCTGGCCCTTGTGTGCTGCTTCCTCCATTGCCCAGCGCTACACCACCATACTTATTTCTGAGGGAGATGTCCCTGTCAGAGGTAACCGCGTACTTCTACTTTTCGTTTTTCCTGCTTCTCAACAGTTTTCTTTCTTTTTGGTTTCTTGAACTGCAATAACTAACTTTAGTTACAATACCTCCGTCGGGCGGGCCTCTGGAAGTGCAGTAGACAAAGCGAACAATCCAGAGAAACTGATCACTTGTCTGCCAGGTAATATCCCATCTTTGAGGCCAACCGATTTGAGTTCCGCCCTTCGCGCTCAGGATCCGTCGGACATTCTTTTCAATGCTTTTCTCTATGAAACACAGAAGCAGAATAAGGGGGACTACGTACTTGTGAACACGTTTGAGGAGCTGGAAGGCAGGGACGCAATAACGGCCCTCTCTTTGGATGGATGTCCTGCCTTGGCCATAGGACCTCTATTCCTTCCTAATTTCTTACAAGGAAGGGATTCCACCACCAGTCTGTTGGAGGAGGAAGAGGAGAGCTGCCTGGCATGGCTGAATATGCAAGAGACAGCATCTGTTATATACGTTTCCTTTGGCAGCGTGGCTGTCAAATCTCAGGAGCAACTGGAGCAGCTGGCGCTAGGGTTAGAGGCTAGCGGACAGCCTTTCCTGTGGGTTCTCCGCCCGGATATCGCAGAAGGCAAGCCTGCAGTTTTACCCAATGGCTTTGAAGAAAGAACCAGGGATCGGGCACTGCTTGTAGGGTGGGCGCCTCAGGTTAAAGTGCTTGCCCACACGTCGGTTGGATTATTCCTCACTCACGGCGGATGGAACTCTACTTTGGAGGCCATGGGTATGGGAGTTCCCGTGGTGGGTCTCCCTTATTTTGCCGATCAGTGGCTGAACTGCAGGTTCGCCAAAGAAGTGTGGGAGATCGGCCTGGAATTTGAAGGGGTGGATGTGGATGACCAGAAGGTGGTGCCGAAAGAAGAGGTGGAGGGATTGGTGAAGAGAATGATGAAAACTAGCGAAGGAAAGCAGTTGAGAGAGAATATTTTGAAGCTTAAGGAGTGTGCAACGAGAGCAGTCCTCCCGGGAGGCTCATCTTTTAATAACTTGAACACCTTTGTTAAAGACATGGCAATTAAAGCACCAGCGCAATCCCAGGACGAAACCAAGTGACTAATAATGTGGAGAATGAATCTAGGTTCCAGAGGTTGTTGCATTGGAGTCTACTGTGCAGCGCATGGCTTACTTCTTTAGAGTTTCTATAACTCCTGTTAACTTGTGATGAGACATCCATATCATCCAAAAAAGACACGTCGAGGTAAGCTGATCATCCAAATAGTATTGACTTTGCTTTGTGCGTAGATAATAGCATTAATGCAGTAAAATCTAGTTGGCTAGTGTAGTGCACACTATCCATGTTCTATTATTTGTGGTCACACACAAATTGGAAAAAAAATTACTTTTAATGTAAAAAATGTATGGTGGGGATTTTTTTTTAAAGGATGTCATGTTCCCGGTTAAATCGTGACAACTTGTGTACTATTTGACATCATATTTTCAAAATTAACGGCCATCAATTTAGAGACTTTGTATGTATATATATATATATATATAAATGAATGCCAAAGAGATGGTGCTAAACATTTGATGGTGCCGATAGGTTTCCTGAAGTTATCGGAATTGCATGGATGTTTCAGAAGAGGTGGTTTTACAGCTTACTTTTATAATTTGGCGTGAAGAGATCAAATTACTATAGGTTTTTCTCTTTATTTTTATTTTTAGTTTTAAATAATTGGAAATGTTATTTTCAGGGTAATTCTTTATAAATATAGTGTAGTCTGAAGTAACAAATTATAAAATATTAATTTAGTAATTAATTAAATATATTTTATTAAATATAATAATATAAAAAATGTATTTTAAATCGTAACTTTTTAAATATTAAATTTAATAAAAATTTTATATAAAGAAAAATAAAAAATTTAATCATGGTATAAATTTAAAATTCAAGATAAAATTTAATATTATCAAAATTTTATTTTTAAGTAAATGTATATTATTAAAAAAAAGTATACAATAAAATATGTAAAACTATTATTCATATATTGGGATATATGGTAAATTAGGAGTATCACATTAAAAGTTATATGAGGAAAATAAGATGAAATTGTAATATTGTTTATTGATGAAAAAATGGATGGAAGAAAATCATTAATAAATAATATATATTCATATGAATATTATATAATGAATATTTATAATATTATATAAAGATCAATCTGTATGTTTTAAATGTGAAAATAGGTTGAAATCAAAGATCAATAAAATCTTTAACACAAATATTATAGTAAAAATTATTCATACATTTTTTTTTTCAATATTAAGAATTATTTTTTTGCCAATTTATAAATTTCTCAGAATTTTCTGTATATTTTATAACATGCTCTTGATTATAGTGATGATAAAAAGATAGATTTTCTATTGGATGGTCTAGTCCTCATCAAATTGTTTAATATTTGAGTTTATGTATAGCTAGTTGATACAACCAAATTAGAGTTTACTTACTAGTTATTCGATGAAATTCACATTACAAATTCACATTAAGTACGGTATATTGAATGAGATCTATATTATTTTTATTTTTAATAGATAATAAAGGTTTTGAAGTGAAAATAAATGTGACTAATTCGATTTAATTTTATTTCTAGAGAATCTAACCAAAAATAAAAAAAAAAATCATTAAAATTGCTTAAAATAATGTCAAATCCGGTCATACAATCTACAACTAATGAATAGACAAGATAAATCATGGAGAAGAATCTCAACCTTATTTATCAATAAAAGGAGTACATATAATGTTGGAAATGGGTGAGAGAATGACTACCCAAAGGTGTCTGCTACAAACTATAATAAGCCACCACAAATAGTTGAATGGTTAAATACACCTTGTGAATTCTAGATGAATTCAACAAGGGGAGAGATGGGTACTCACCCACTCTCACTGAATAACAAGAGGGTTTCCATCTTAGGGCTATTGTTGAAGGTCAGAACTCCTAGTTCTCTAAACCTCTCCATAATAAAGAAACTCAACTCCTGAGATGTCATAAATGATCTTCACCTCCTCCTTTTAAAGACTCCATAAATAGATCTCTAAACTTCTAGAAGTATTTCATTTTATTATTTTATTATTATTTTAGAAGCTCCTCATTGACTTTGTCTTAAGTGAATTTTTAATTTATTAAGTCACTTTTGACACTTTCCCTTAATTAATAATTTTCCTTTTTAATCAAAGTATGAGAATCCTTGCAAATTTCTGATACATGCGAAAACTTGAAATATGCCAAAGTCTCAAGAGTACTCTCCATACACAAATCGTAATTCTGTAAATGATTTTATATATTGCATATTAAAACATATTGAACAAATGTAGATAAAGAATATGCTGGAAAGGCCTTTCTTCTCATTGATGATTGCTGAAAGCACTGATTGAATGTTAGATCAATGCCTTGTTGTTCATGTAACATATTTAGATTCAAAGGGTCTTTGGCCACCTATATCCTAGTTTATGAAGCTCAAGGATGTGGTGGATGGAAAAGGAAAAATAATATATGATATTGTCAATCAATTAATACAAGTTAGAGGCCTTCAATATAAAGATTTGATAGTTGTTTCTACAGATGGGGCTTCAACAATGATTAGACATGAAAGTGGGATTGTTTCATTTTTTAAAAAGAATAATCCAAACCCTATTACAACTCATTTTGTCGCTCAACATGAGTCTTTAGCAACAACAGATGTTTCTAAAAAATTACTTGAGTTATTGTTTGTTGAAAAAATTGCAAACAAAGTGTATTCATTGGTTCAAAACTCTCAAAAGAGAAATAATAAACTAAATGATTTTCTTAGAGTCATGTGGATCGATGTTTTTGATGTTCTATAAATACATTCAGTGAGATGGTTATCTGGAGGGGAAGTTATTATAAGGCTTGTGAAGCTTATACCAACAATTTTAACTTTGTGGAAAAATGAAAAAGAAACTTCATCATGGTGTGATAAGACATAAATATATTTATCCAGTTTTGCTTGCATGTGCTTATTCATGTGTTAGGGGAATTGAATAAGTTGAATGTGACTTTTCAAGAATAAAATTTACACATTACAACTATTGGGTTCACTCTTGAATTAACTATAAGCACATTATCTAGACGGTTTTTAAGAAAAGAAGCAATTGCACAAGGCACAACTTACGTTTCAAAAATTTTGAGTGATTATGAAAATGGATACTGTCAGGCCAGGCAATAACTCCATTAAGCAAAAAACAGATTCGTATATTGTTTATTCCATCAGGTAGGTCTATTATATACATGAGGGAGAGACTGTTCAGTTCATCTCCCGATGACTTTTCATATTTCTCATTTATTTATTTACATATGTTTACCCAATCACAAGGATTAGGTGTCAACATTCCCCCCCCTAATCTGAAGGGATGTTGGTGAGTCCAAGCATCGTTCTGAATCGTTCAAGATTTTCTCTTCCAAGCGCTTTGGTGAATATGTCTAGAATTTGATCATCTATGGAACAATGACGAAGATGGATTGTTTTGGCCTCAAGATGATGTCGAATCAGATGCTATTTAGTATTGATGTGCTTCGTTCGATCATGGAACTTTGGGTTCTTGGCCAACTTTATTGTAGAGGTATTGTCAATCATGAGTGGAGTTGATTGTACTTGTTTTACCTACAAATCTTCAAGAATTTTCCTGAGCCACACCATTTCTTTTGTTGCTTCAGTTGCTGCCACCTATTCTGCTTCTGTTGTGGAATCTGCTGGAACTGATTGTTTACATGATCTCCACGAGACAACTCCTGATCCAAGACTCATAGCATATCCTGCAGTTGTTACCCTAGTTTCTTTGTCTCCATCGAAGTCTGAATCAGAGTATCCAATCAAGTTGAAGTCGTCCACCTGTGTATATTTGATTCCAAAGTCTTGAGTTCCCTTCAAGTACCTTAGAATTCTTTTTGCAGCAGACCAATGTCCCTCACAAGGCTTTTGCATAAACCTGGAGAGGATTCCAACAGCAAATGAAATGTCTGGTTTGGTAGTAGTTAGGTAGTTGAGACTTCCTACAAGCTGTCTATACTTTGTTGCATCCTCAAATTCCTTTCCTTCAATAGATGTGAGCTTTAAGTTTTGTTCCATTGGAGTAGTAAGAGGATTGCACTCTGTCATGCCAAACCTGTTCAACAAATCTCCAATGTATTCCTTTTGAGAAAGAAATATGGACTTTGGATGTTGGGTTACTTCAATGCCAAGATAGTAATGAACATAGCCCAAATCAGTCATTTCAAAACTTTTCCCCAATTCCTTCTTTATGGATGCAATGTAGCTTTCATTGTTCCCTGTCATCAAAATATCATCTACATATACCACAAGATATACAATTGTTTTTCCAACTTTCTTGATAAATAAAGTTGCATAATCAAGATCATAATGTTTGATATTGAGTTTCAGAAGATGCTCAGTTAGTTTTTCATACCAGGCTCGCGGTGCTTGTTTGACGCCATACAAGGACTTCACAAGTTTGCATACTTTATGTTCATGTCTTTTCACAACAAATGCTTCAGGCTGAGACATAAAAACATTCTCTTTTAGATCTCCATTTAAGAAAGCAATTTTTACACCCATTTGATGGACTTTCCAACCGTTCTAAGCTACTAGTGCAAAGAGTGTCTGGATGGTAGCCCATTTTGCTGTGGGGGAAAAAGTCTCCTCATAATCGACCCCTTCCTTCTGTGCAAAACCTTTTTCCACAAGCCTAGCTTTGTGCTTGTCAAGTGAGCCATCAGCTTTATACTTGTTCTTGTAGACCCAATTGCAGCCAATTGGTTTGGTTCCTAATGGTGTCGTTCTTTATGAGGGCATCATACTCCTTTTGCATCGCTTCTTTCCATTCATCATGAGAAGCAACTTCTTTGAAGGAAGTTGGTTCAAAATCTGTAAACAAGTTCAATTCACAATCATAAGAAACATCCATATCAACAGGTGAATTAGAGTCATCCACATTACCTCCATTTTGCTAGTTTGAATTTCTAGTTCCTGTCTTTCCAACCTCATCAGGATGAACAGTGTCTTTGTCAGCCACTTTGGGGGACCTTTCTCAGATGGTCCAGGCTGCTCCATTGATTGAGTTGGGACTGAATCAAGATTGATTCTCCCAATTCTATCAATCACATCACTTAAATCAACATCTATTGTTGGAGTTTCATGCGGGGGAGAGTGTTCTTCAGAAGAAGATTCCACATGTTGATCTAGTATAGGAATCCCCCCTCCAAGATGTGGAATATGATTATCAAACTCTTGAAATTATTTTTCTTTTGCGAATCTATCCAAGCGATCAATTTACCGCTCAACAACATTGTCAGTTTTGGATGATTCAAGAAAAATTACATCTCTAGATACAACAAACTTTTTATTTACTTCATCATAGAGACGGTATGCTTTGGAGGTGTTTGAATACCCCAGGAAGATACACTTACGACCTCTAGCACCAAGTTTGTTTCTATGTACCTTTGGTATCAAGGCATAACAGGTGGAACCAAAGACCCTGAGATGCTTTACCGAAGGAACATGTCCATACCACATTTCATATGGAGTCTTGTTTCTTATAGCATTAGATGGACATCTATTCTGTATATATGTAGCACATAGAGCAGCATCAGCCCAAAACATTATCTTTACATTCTTGAAAAAGAGCATGGATCGTACCATATTTAAGATTTTCCTATTCATTCTTTCAGCTACACCATTCTATTGGGGATTATAAGGTACAGTTGTTTGATGTTTAATCCCATGTTGGCGAAGATATTGTTTAAATTCATTTGATGTATATTCTTTTCCATTATCAGTGCGAATAGACCCAATATGAGATTGTGCATCATTTTCAATCCATTTATGAAAATTCTTGAATGTTAGGAAAGCATCAGATTTTTTCTTCAATAAATAAACCCAACACATTCTGGTGTAGTCATCAATAAATGTCATGATATATTTATTTCCATTTGCAGAAGGAACAGGCATTGGACCACATAAATCTGAATGAATAAGTTCAAGCTCCCTATGTGCTCTTGAATGTGAATCATGAAAACACTGTTTGCTATGCTTTCCTAGAATGCAAGCATCACATTGCTTAAGTTTTCTAGGAATTGTAGGAAAACCAGCAACACATTTTTCTTCAATAACGGAGACTGTCATAGTTTAAATGTCCAAATCTAGCATGCCATAATAAACTTGATGGAAGTGTACCTTCTTCATGATGAGAAATATATGAGAAATGTTGTGCATTAGCAGATGTTCCTTGCAGTTTGAGAAGTCTTTCTTCTTCTATTCCCCTCATGACAAGTGAGTGATCAGATGATTTTCTCACCTCAAGCTTGCCATCAAACATATGAATGGAGTGACCTTGCTGGCGGATGTGGACCAAGGACAGCAAGTTTCTCTTGAGCTGTGGGAGATATAGAACATGATCAAGAAGAAAGTCTGAGAGACCAGGCAGTTTAAGCCTAATTGTGCCAGGCCCTGATGGCTTGATTTTTGATTGATCTGCAAAGTATACTACTCCATCAACATTGTCAGTGAAATCTTCAAAAAATCTTTTCTATGAGTCATGTGGCAGGTTGCTCCTGAATCAAGCAACCAATCATTTTTCCATGAAGCAAGTGAGGCATTAAACAAATCTTCATTTACTCCAATATTACATTGTGCCTCAACATAGTGAACGGATTCAGGTGCTTTACCTTTGTCTGTATCATCAGTTTTACCTTTCTGTTGGTTTCTTTTCTGCTCAATTTTGTCCCATGGTAGCTTGCATGTAGAGGCATCATGGGATCCATTTCTTTTGCAGCGAATACAGTGTAAATCTTCCTTTTCTCCTTGAGAATGTTTGCCCCCCTGCCTCTGAAATGTCTTCCTCTTCCTCTTCATCCACCTCTTCCTCTTGTAGAATCTTCAGCAGGATGCTTTTCTTTATGAGCAAGGCACACAGTCTCTTCAGAAGATTTAGGGGCTGTCTTCTTTCCAAAAGATTTCTCTCTTTTAGCAAACTTTTTCACAAGAGAGTCAAAGGTTATATCTTTTAGATTTCCATTTGCTTATAATGACTCAAGATAATTGGAGTAAGTAGGATAAAGTGCCTTGAGAAAAGCAATAAGAGGAATATCCAATTCAACCTTAGTAGATTTTATATCATGCATTATAGAATTTGCTTCAGATGAAAGAGCAAGAGGATCATTATTTTGTAGTCCAAGAGTGAAGAGTTTAATCATGAGTTGAACGACTTCAAGTGCAGAATGTGATTCATAGAGTTCTTTCAGCTTTTGTAAAGCTTCAAAGGCAGTTGAATATGACGAAATATGGTGACTCACCTCTTCATTTATAGATGTTGCGATTAATGCATAAGCTTTGTTGTTCTTGTTTTCCCAAATGACGAGCTCTTTGTCTGAGGTAGTCTGTACTGGGTCATTGTCTCCTTCTCCGACACACACTCCTTTCCACAACTCATTGAAGATGAGGGTGTTTTTTATCATCCGAGACCATTCAGGGTAGTTCTCCTTGCCAGTGAGAACTATTCCTACCATGGATATGATTGAATGCATTCTGTAAAAAAAAAACTTTTGCTGATAGAAAAAAAATACTTCTGCCAATATACAGTAAAAATGTACTCAAAAGGGAATTCTCAAAGGGTATTATCATCCACTAAAACTTCTAACATAAGGTTTTCATGTACCCATTGAATCACTGTCATCACAACTTCAATACACATAGAGAAAATGACTTTCAAAATGTATGCGGCTACCAATAAAAACATTCAATGCATGCGCAGTATATAACCTCTTTTAAAAGGACTCAACGCATCATGGACGTTCTCCCTCCACCAAATATCCTGCTACAAATTTGTTGTCATCGTTCAAATGTATGCTTTCAACTATTTGAAAGGATATTAGGCCACATTAGGCCAACGTTTAATTATTTGAAAGGATATACCATGACCAGCATTCAAATATTACAACAGTAAGCATTCAAATATTACAATAGGCAGCGTTCAAATATTACGACAGGCCAATGTTCAATTATATGAAAGAATATTAGAACAATCAGAAACAAGTCCGCTTTCTGTTCATGTAACTCGTGCATCCATGTGTATGGTAGCGGCCAAGGGATGTCTGCATGCGGCAAGGGAAGGGCAAGGCTCCTCAAACTGCCTTCCTCTAATGATGGTCTCCAGTTATGGTGGTAGTCTCCTCTGACTGGAATAGAACTCTCTGCGGTCCTCCTCTAGATTCAATCACTTATGTTTACAACCTCCAATTGACAATCCATAAAAAATCAACGTAGAGGGAAATCTAGCGCCGAAAATGACTGTGCAAACTAGAGACTAATGGTGTGATGATGGCATGATTTGTAGCTTAATGGTGCGCTAGCAATGATAAACCAATGCAGGTTGGAAATCACTGAAACACACCAGCGAAATATGAAGAAACACACATTAGAAAAATATGAAACGCATGTCCGGATGGAAACCACTGAAACACAATAGCATTGAACGGTATACATAGCATTCAATGTCAAGTAGCGTTCAAATGTCAGGACAACGCGAATGTTTCAAACTAGGTTAGGATGACCAGCATTCAACTATTTACAGGATGACAGCACAAACATTCCCATGTCAAGATAGCACAAATGTTTCAAACCACGTCATGACGACAGCAAAAACATCTCAAACCAGGTCAGGATGACAGCGCAAACATTCCCATGTCAGGGCCATTCACAAATAAAATTTTAACGTACATCGCTTCTTTCTGGACATTATGGACAACGCTGGACAGGACAACGCATCAGAAGAGCAGGGCACAGGTTTTATAAATGCAATATGGAAAAACAACAAACATTCATGGACAGACACCTTCTAGTTGACAGAGAGCCAGGTAAAAGGAATGTGGCAGACAAACAGAGGAGTTACAAGGAGCATGAGAGCTAAAAAAGGAGCTGGCTCTGATACCATGTCAGGCTAGGCAGTAACTCCATTTGGCATAAAAAATGACTCATCTTATTCCATCAGGTATGTCTTTGTTATATACAATAGGGTGTGATTGTTCAGTTCATCTACTAATGACTGTTCACATCCCTAATTTAATTATTTACATAAATTCACCCAATCATGAGGATTAGGTGAATTATGCCAAAGCAATTGGAGACGGAGAAGGAGCTAATGACAATGGCTAAGTCAGGCGATTAGGGTTTCTCAGACCTGCGGCGGCAGGCTGCCCTGTTCTCTGGCACACTATCCTGACAGTGGCAGCTTTCTGCCTCGACGGGGTCTGGGCGTTACATTTCAATGGACTCCCCGCGGGGGGAGGGCAACAAAAAGCCGCACGGCGGCGGGCACCAGGAAGAACCGAAGGTCACCAATGATGAAGCTGCAGTCCAAAACGAAGCAACGGAAGAAACAGAGGCCAATAACAGCAATGCGAACAATACGGTAAGATCCTCGACCTGCAAACCTGTAGCAGCGCACATGCCATAAGTTGAACTTCCAGGACCTAGTATAAATGGCCGTATTCAGTTTATGCAAGATCATGCCATTATTTGCAAATTTATGGGTCTTTGGCCTACAGAGAGAGCTTTAAGAAACTGGTTAAACAGAACCTGGAAACCCAAAGGGGAAATCACCCTCTTAATAGGTCCAAAGGGTTTTTTCACTGCCATTTTCAACTGTCTTGAAGATAGGACCAGAGTCTTTGAAGGAGGGCCTTACTTCTTCAACTCAGCAGGGCTCTTCCTCAGAGAATGGAAGGCAAGATTCAACCCAGATACTGAGGATTTAAGCTATGCACCAGTCTGGATCCATTTATACTCTCTTCCATGGGAATACTGGGGGGAAGACTCTTTAACAGCCCTTGGATCAAAAATAGGCGATTTTGTTAAAGTAGCAGAAGAAACAAAGGCAATGCGACACACTACCTATGCCTCTTATGCTAGAATCTGTGTCTATATGGACCTGAAACAGCCTCTTCCAGATAAAATACGCCTTTATCATGAAGATCGCGAATGGATTCAAGTTTTAGGCTACGAGCATGTCCCATTCCGTTGTAGAAGATGCCACACTCTAGGACATCTCTTCAGAGACTGTCCACTAAATATCAAGACGGATACTCCAAACAAACCAGAACCACAACAGCAGGATGGGTTCACCAAAGTAAATAATAGAAGACGCGGACACAAGAAGACTCCTGCTAATACAAAAGAGAAAATAGAGAGGACCGCGAAGACGAAGCCATCTACAAGCAATAGTTTCGAAGCATTATCGCAAGAAGAATCAAACCCAAAAACCGGCAAACTTAACCAGCCGGAAGCGTCCATGGAAACCTAAGAAGGCAGAAAAGAACAAGCGGCTACAGAAACCTGGTCCAATCCGGACATGGAGATAGATAATCCTTCCCACACCCAAGACAAGGGGAAGCAAGCTGAAGGCACGACACAAGAAGCACAGTTCATGGAAGACGATAGCGAAACAATAGATGTGGGGGAATTAGACCTCCTGGGGTTAGAGCTGGCATGCAAAACAGGAAACTTTGACAAAATCCCTGAAACACAAGTGGATAATCTAGTAGAAATATTGAAAAAAGCTCAAAAGAAATATTCACTTGGAATTCAAACAGGCAACCAATGGGATGGTAAATTCATATACAAAGACAGCAAGAAGAGAGGACGCAAGACAGCCTTAGAGAGAACGATAAAGATAGGTGAAGTTTTGGTTGAGTCAGGCAGATATGCCAAACTCACCAAATATTTCAATTCCAACCCCAAAACTTCCCAATGAAGTTGATCTCATGGAATATTAGAGGGCTGAACTGCCCCAAGAAAGGAAAACTACTTAAAAATTTGATTATGGAAGAAAAACCAACCATCTTGTTTTTACAGGAAACAAAATGCAACTCGAATATCTTGGAAAGAATAGCAGCCAGGGCTTGGCCAGGAGGACAAGTCACCACTGTAGATGCACAAGGAGCCTCTGGAGGATTGGCAATCCTTTGGGATGCAGGGAAAATTCAGTTAAGCAACATGAATGCAAATAAAAACTTCATACAGGCAGAGTTTCATATCATGGGAACTAATATACATGGTCACTTAACTAATGTTTACTTCCCCCAAGAAAGTACCCAAAAAGCAGCAACTCTAGAAAACATATCTCAGCTTAATAATGGCAGGCGTCTTCCACTCTGGATTTTGGGAGGCGATTTCAACATGATAGCCTCTTCAGAAGAAAAAAAAGGAGGCAGATGCAGAATCAACAGGGATGGCACCTTACTAAAAGACTTCATCCATAATAACTGGCTAATTGACATCCTCACAGCTAATGGCATATTCACTTGGACGAACAAGAGGAGCGCCGCTCTACAAATCGCGTCCAGGTTGGACAGATTTCTGGTTTCTGACAACGCCGTTCATCTCGGAGGAGAGTTCACAGCGCACATCATTCCTTTTTCTGGATCTGACCATTGGCCAATAGAATTGCATTGGAATCGGCCAGGTAACAACATCAAAAGACCATTCCGATTCGAAAATTTCTGGTTCTCTCACCCAGACTTCAAAGATTTCATCCAGAAGTTCTGGCAAGCTAGCAACCCAACTGCGCCTTCAAAAATGGAGAGATTCCAAAAGAAACTGAAGATGCTCAAGGCTGAAATCAAGCGGTGGAACAAAAACACGTTCGGCAATATCTTAAAAGAGAAAGAGCGGATAATTGAAGGAATCAAACAAACACAACAAAAAATCATTTTAGAAGGGCGTACAGAAGAACTGGCACAAAAAGAGCAAGATCTGGAAATCAAACTTCTAGCATGGGAGGAACAGGAGGAAATCTTATGGCGATAAAAATCTAGAATCAGATGGCTCAAAGAAGGAGAGAAAAACACCAAGTTCTTCCATAGATCCACGATCCAAAGAAGAATGAGGAACAATATCTCGCAAATCATCAACGAGCAGGGAGAAAAAATGGAAACCCAGGAAGAAATTGAACATAAATTTATTCAACACTTCAAGGAAATGAGTAAGGAGCCCAGAATAAATCGCACAGCAGCCATAGAAGAAATTACGCAACACATCCCGCATCTCATATCAGAAGAGCAGAACTCTTTGCTCCTCAAGCCGATCAGCATGTAGGAGGTGGAAACGGCAGCCTTCTCCCTCAAAGCAGGTAAAGCTCCAGGCCCTGACGGCTTCACTTCAAACTTCTTTCATTACTTCTGGGAATTAATTAAATGGGAAGTTTGGCAAGTAGCAGAAGAATCTCGCAGCATGAGGTGGATGTACCCAGGTCTAAATGCCACCTTCATCGCCCTAATTCCTAAATTGGAGGAATCCAATAGGCCTGATAAGTACAGACCAATAGCCTTATGCAATATTATATATAAGATTATCTCTAAAGTGGTGGCGCTCCGGCTAAAACCAGTGCTCCCTCACATCATATCTCCAGAACAGTCAGGGTATGTGGAAGGGCATCAAATTCTGGATGGCATAATCCTTACCCATGAGATTATCCACTCCCTCAAGCAATCAAGGAAACCAGGTATGCTCCTCAAAATCGATCTCTCCAAAGCTTTCGACAGCATAAGTTGGGAATATATGCATAAAGTTTTACATGCTTTTGGTTTTGATAATGCCTAGATAAGATGGGTCAGAAGCCTCATTTCCTCCGCTTTCTTCTCTATTCTTATAAATGGCATTCCGACTTCCACCTTCCAAGCCTCCAGAGGAATTAGACAAGGCGATCCCCTTTCGCTGTTTCTATTCATTATCATGGCGGAAGGCCTGGGTAGACGCATTAAAAATGCCATTCAAACCCATAATCTCAAAGGCATCACCCTCCCTCAAGCCCCCACTGTCTCTCACCAGCAATTTGTTGATGACAACATGCTCTTCGGCTATCCCTCAGTTCAAGAAGCCCGCACCTTAAACTCTCTTCTCCTTCTTTTCTCGAAAGCCTCAGGCACCCTAATCAACTCAATCAAATCCCAGATTTTCTTCTTTAATATGCACCCCACCACCCAACGAGCTGTAGCTCAGATCCTCGGTTTCTCTATTGCCTCCTTACCTTCAAAATACCTAGGGGCACCTCTCTTCGACTTTGCCAGGAAGCACTCATCATGGACCTCCCTCTTGGAAAAATTAGAAGCCAAATTATCTCTTTGGACTCACAGATCTTTAAACATGGCCGTAGACTTATCCTAATCAAAGATGTCCTGCAATCCATGCCTTTATACTTGTTCTCCATTCTCGCTGCCCCGAAATGGATCCTCAAAGCAATAAAAGGATTACAGAGGAATTTCCTATGGGGTTGCTCTGGTCCTCGCAGGAAATGGGCTCTCGTTAAATGGGAGAAAGCATGCCTTCCAAAAAAAGGAGGAGGAATAGGCCTCCGGGATCCGGAACACAACAATAGAATAATGGGAGCCAAAATCTGGTGGAAATGGCTAACATATCGAGATGCCCAATGGGCACAAATTTGGACAGCGAAATACGCCAACAACCTGCCTCTGAAGGAATGAGCAAGAATGACAGAAATCAGAAAAGGTTCAGTTATATGGAATTCAGCGATTCTCGACAAAGATCTCATACAACAACACTGTTTCTAGGAAGTTAAAAGTGGTCGTGAAGCGCGCTTCTGGACAGACTCATGGCAACAGTTACCCTGCATAAGCAACATTATCTAAGATCTCCCCAACCAGAACCTCACACAATAAGAAATGATCGATCAATTCTGGACAGCTAATAACACAATTGATCATCGCGAATGGAAGAACGCCCGAGATATTTTACCTCACAGCACAGAGGAGGTCCAGAGTGCATTAGCAGAGGAGCTAAAAAAGAGGACAATAATCAAGAAGGAAGGACCAGATTCGCTAAGATGGGGATATGCAGAGAAAGGAACTTTTACCTCGACGGAAGCATACCACCTAATTATAAAAGGCAGATATATAAAAGATCAACTATGGGAGAGAATCTGGCAACCTCCCTTATGGCCGAAGATATCCACTTTCCTTTGGTTGTTGTCGCACAATAGAACTCTTACTTGGGACAATCTAAGAAAGAGGAAATTTGCAGGACCCTCAATTTGCCTTAACTGTAACTCAGAGGAGGAATCAGCAGCCCATCTCTTGCACCTCTGCCCCCTCAGTCGCAGAGTTTGGGAAAAAATTTCCTTTCGCTGTCAAAGGGCGATCAGAAACCAGGGGGACATAAACAACATGTTACGAGCTTGGCCTCAGCAACCATATCAGAGTAATATTCTCAACACCCTATGGCAAATCATTCCTGGTATTGTAATGTGGAACATCTGGAAAGAAAGGAATCGAAAAGTTTTTAAAAACCAAACTCTGACTCTGGAGCAAATTTGGACCATCATAACGCAGAACCTTCAGGAAACTCTTTCGATCAAAAGCTGGTCCCAAGAGGATCTGCCATCCAACAACAAAGAGAAGGCTATTTGGAACAACTGGCAACTCCAGATAAATCCTCCCAAGACGGCTCCAGGAACTTCCACAGCGCAAAGAAAAAATTTGCCCACACAATGGACTCCACCCCCCAAAAATACTTACCTCCTTAATTTTGATGGAGCCTCCAAAGGCAACCCAGGTATAACAGGATATGGTGGAGTTATCAGAAATTCTCAAGGTATCCCTCTTA
>APFE030762663.1:0-22939 GCA_000404065.3 Pinus taeda | reverse complement strand
CTATACTTTTACAAGGAAATTTTAGATCTGTTTTTAGCTTCAGGGGCACTGCCCTTGAGGCCCTGCTGGCCCCCGGACCCCCCAGTCGGGGGGGATCGATCCCCCTAGACCCCCACGGGGGGGGACAAGTCCACCCCGCACCCCCCCATGTGGAGGGGTGTACAAACTTCCTAGGGTATACATCTGGCTGAAACAAAGACCTCTAAACAATCATGCTCCACACACAATAGGAAGCTTGAGTTTTCAGAATACCTAAAATTATTTAGAAGAAAATACCTAAACATCCTTATTGGAAAAAAAAACACTAATTTAGTCCAATAATAATATGCAATCAATAATAATGGTTTAAAATGGTTTAATAACAAATTGATCATGTCTCCTAAAGTTCAAAAAGCACAAGGGTGGGTTCAAAAGAACCAAATCTACATAACACATTCTTTGCTGAATTCTCTAGTCATCGCCCAATTTTTTCTATTTTCCAAAATCAAAGGGAAATGAAAAACTCTTGAAGTATGAGGGTTTGAACAAACTAAAGGAAAACATAGAAATCTCCATGGTTTTTTACATGCAAGAAACAAAACATCATAATTTATGGGCAAGGATACAAATTAAGAATGAGAAAACCCAGGTTAATGTCCTAAGGAAACCATGGAAAATGGTTATTATGAAATGTAGAGATTTAGGAAGGAAATTTTCATCACATAAAGGTAAAATAGATAAATTGAATCAAATAATTTTGTCAATGCAACATAAAGAGGAATACTTATAGGCAGGCTACCAAAAATGATTCTTGAAGGCCATTGTAACAAGTTGTTTTTGTTTTCATCACTGAGGGTTTATAGAGGTACAACAATAGAGCTCCATGGTGGAATGCTTCCATGGGAAAGGAAATGGGGGTAGCTATGCTAACTACCTTGGAGAAGAGCTAACCACCATTAGATTCTCAGCCCTAGTCACCATCATTTCTTCCTTGCTAGTTAACATGAGAAGGGGAGAGGTTTCGCCATTTTATCTATGCATGTTATATCTTTCACATGCATGTTAGCATTGATATACATCACATATAGTTCGATACATTACTTAAGTTAAATGTCGAGGAATGCATGTATAGGAACCCATTTATATTATAACTCAATCCCAAATGAAACCAAGGCAATGCCATAACCAAATGTTAAATTCATGCACCAATTCATGCACCAAAAGGTTCACATGGGAGAGGTCCAATATACACTCAAAACACAAGGGATGTATCATCTAGGTAAACATAATCATGCGGCAGTTTGGGAAGGGGAATTTGCTACATTCTTATACCCATCATCTCAAAAACAAGTTACATACCATAGGGTAAAATAATATGCAATATTACATAAGAGTCGTCTAAAGTAAGAACATTAAACTAGCAAACTATATCATGAAACAAGAATAAGGGAGGTCTTTGAGGTAAATTGAAGATATGCCTTTCAAAGGAAACAATATATATATACTTATAGAACCAAGTACAAGTAACAATATAATATACATGGATAAGTGACTCTAATACCCCTTGAAAATTTATTTTTATGGCTTTTATTGAACATGTGGCTGAAAAGTGAAAGTGCAACAAGCAATATGATGTAATAATGTAAATAGTTATTTAAAAAAATGATTTTTTGTGTTATCATTCTTGAAGATACATTAAATGTTATCATGTGAGGTTAGACTCGTCACTGCTAGGAAAAAAAATTGGAATAAATTATGCCCAAGAAATGATAAGAACAAAAGAATAAGCATCCTCCTTTTACCACAGTTGTACTATTGGTTGCATAGACCACCAAGAAAATTCATGGCTAGAGATAAATTTCATGGAGAGGAACTGATTTAAATGGGACCATGGAAGTTAAGAAAAGACAGAATTAAAATGAAAGGAAAACAGGAGAGGAATATTGTACCTATAACTAGAAATTAGTAGAACAATGTTAAGGGTCAAGGAGGTGTGAATTGCAAAAGAACTACTAATTTTTCTTTTAGTAGAAAGCAGTAGAGATCGGTGAGAACTACTAAAATGTGTTGTTCATGGTTTCAAGGAATGTGAAATCCTTATATATTTTCAAAGATTTCATACATAAATATATACGACAACCTAGAAAATAATCTATGTTAAATTCATTCACTATGTAGTTTGGAGCTATGAGTGGTTCTAAGTTAGAAATCTAAGTGTAACTCTTAGTGTTTCCCTCTATGTTTGAAGTAAGTGAATGGATGAATGCTTATAACCTATTTTCAATGAAAATATTTGTATGTGTGTATTTGGAATATTTTTTTCAAGAAAACTAGATACATCATGCCATAAGAGATTGTTTAAGAGTTTGAATAGGAACCGTTAGCAAGAACCAACCCTGGCAACTAGAACAAAAGTGGGTGAGAACAGAAAATAGAAAGATGCAGCTAAGGTAGAATAATCCTAGTGAAGAAGAACTATACGTACAATCATTGTGAAACAAATGAGTCCTAGGGTATTTTTTAAGGATTTAAGTATTTTCCTATACATAGTATTGTAGGCAACTATTTTGGTTTGAAAAAATAATATGTATATAATGCTGGCAAAATTTCAATAAAATACATGTAATTTACTATTAAAATTGGTAATGTTTTGGTGAATATCATACATTTAATCATATATGTGTAAAACAAATATGATTTTTTAAGACAATTGGTGAATATTGTTTTCATAAAATGTCTAATAATAGCCCATTCGCAAAATTTCACCACTAAAATTTTCCTTAAATGATATTCTTGTTGTATCAGCCTATGTGTTTAATAGCTGAATGAAAATTAGAAATATTCATGTGTAAATTTAAGGAGTATGAATTTATGGTAGAAAGATAGTGTTATGAACCAGCTCACAAAAACATAGAAAAGATAGAACAACAACTTCAAAATCAACCTATTTGAGGGGGAACCTCCTTTACATTACACAAATGAACAATTATTTGATGATACAAATGACTAAACCTCCTTTCTATATATAGGAGTCTAAGGGGTAACAATATAATCAAAGCTGACATAACAATAATAATATAAGTGCACAACAATAACAATAACGGGCTTCTATGGAGCACACTAATAACAATATGGAGACAATAGAGGCACAATAATAACAATAAGGGATCAAATGACAATAGTAATGGGGGAATCACTAGTATTATAGGGACCTAACATACCCCTCTCCAAAAAATTGTTGTCCTCAATATTTGAGTAGTTATGGGTGCTTCTGTATAAAATTCTCATTCTCCATTTGGAATCTTCAGTGGTAAGTTCTTCTAGTTGATGAGATACTCTGAAATTGATCGATTTTGTAGCTGTCGAGTTCTTGATTCTGTGACTACTTCAGGTTCCAATATGATTTTTCCTTCCTCATCAAGCTCTGGAAATATTCTTTCAACTGGGAGCTTGTCACCTATAAGCTTATTTAAACATGAAACATGGAAAATTGGGTGCACTTGGGAAGATGCAGGAAGCTCCAATTCGTATGCCATAGTACCAATATTTTGCAACACCTTGTATGGGCCATAATACTTTGGTGATAATTTATTATCCTTCTTATCTTGCTTGAGGGACATTTTTTATATGGTTGTAGCCGTAGGAATACCCAATCACCTGCATTAAAACTTCTTTCATTGCAATGTTGATCTCATTGTTGTTTCATTATGTTATGCGCCAAAGTGAGGTTATCCTTTAAGAGTTGGAGAACTTGTTATTTACGCTTGATGTGACCTTCCACTGCTTGAACCTTAGAATTTTCTCTTAGATATGATGTCATGGATGGTGGATGATATCCATAAAGTTCCATAAATGGGGTCATTTTTGTTGCAGTATGGAAGGAAGTGTTATACCACCATTCAACGAGAGGCAACCATTTAACCCATTGTGTCTCCTTATCAAAGAAAAAGAAATGAAGATATCCTTCCAAACATTTGTTTACTATCTCAATTTTCCCATCATATTGGGGATGATAAGATTAGCTATGATCTAACTGAGTATTGAGACAAGAAAATGATTCAGTCCAAAAATTTCCAGTGAAAATGGAAGCTTTTTTGCTTGCAATAATCTTTGGGTTTCAATGTAGCTTTTGAATTGTTTCCATAAATGCAGTAGAAACTGTACTGGCTTTAAATGGATGAGATAATGCACAAAAGTGTGCATACTTGGTAAGTCTGTCAACTACCACCATGATGACACTCTTTCCTTCAAACTTGGCTAAACCTAAGATAAAATCAATTGAAACCTCCTCCAACATTGTCTTGGAATGGATAAAGGTTGTAATAGATCTAGGGTCTTAATTGTTTCCACTTTAGTTTGTTGGCAAACCAAACATTCCACCACAAACTTTTGAATATCTGATTTAAGGCCATCCCAAAAAAATTCCTTCTTAACCCTATGGTGAGTTTTTAAAAATCCTAAGTGGCCTCCTAAGGGAGAAGTGTGCAATTCCCTAAGAATCTTTTGTTTGAGTTGGGAATTCTTACATATGTATAAGCGATATTTGTACCATAACAAATAATTTTTCCAACTAGATGTATTAGAGATACTGGGATCTTGTTGTAACATTTGAATGAGTGCCCACACTTCTTCGTCATTCTTACATTCATCCCTTGCTTCATTTATCCAATTTGGTTGGATAATATAAATTGCACAAATTAATGCTCTGACATCCTCATCCTTTCTTGAGAGTGCATTTGCCACAAGATTTTGCTTCCCTTTTTTGTAGATGATTTCAAAGTCATAACTGAACATATTTTTGACCCATTTTTGCTCCTCTTCTGAAGATAATATTTTTTCTAAAAATTGTTTATTACTATCATGATCCATTTTTACCTTGAAGTTTCTTCCCATTAGGTAAGGTCACCATTTCTTAAGTGCATGTAGTATTTCCAACATTTTCTTCTCATAAATAGCTTTGTGTAAATATTTTCCTTTGATTGGACAACTTAAGAAAGAAATGGGTCTTTCTTCTTGCATTAAAACAACACCAATTCCATTTCCTGAGGCATCACATTCCATAATAAAGGCTTTTGTGAAGTCCGGCGCAGCTAAGACCGGTGCTTGGCACATTGCCTCTTTAACATGTTCAAAGGCTTTTGTTGCTTCTGGAGTCCATGAAAATGCACCTTTATTAAATAATTCTATTATAGGTGCTACTATTCTCCCATAATTCTTAAAAAACTTGCGATAATACCCTATTAACCCAAGAAATCCTCACGGATGCTTAATGGATGTGTGGATTTCCCATTCCTTAATGTCTTTAATTTTTCTAGGGTCTACCTTTACACCTTCATGAAATACAATATGACCAAGATATTGCACCTCTTGTACTCCAAATAAAGATTTGGAGCTTTTTGCATATAATTGTTTCTCATCCATTAGTTTGAGCACCCTCTCAACATTTTTAACATGATCCTTCCAAGACTTGTTGTAGATTAGTATATCATCAAAAAATACTAACACAAATTTTCTAATGAAGGATTTTAAAATGGAATTCATCAAACCTTGAAATGAATAAGGTGCATTGGTAAGGCCAAAAGGTATGACCAAAAATTCATAATGACCCTCATAAGTTCTAAATGTTGTTTTCAGAATGTCTTTAGTCTTCATTCTAATTTGATGATATCCTGAATGAAGATCCAACTTGGTGAAGTAAATTGATCCATGCAATTCATCTAATAGTTCATCAATGACAGGAATGGGAAATTTATCTTTAACAGTGAACTTGTTGAGCACCCTATAATCTAAACACATGCACCATGACCCATCCTTCTTGTGCACCAATACTACTAGAGTAGAGAAAGAACTTTCACTAGGTAGAATTATACTAGCCTCTAGCATTTTTGCAACCATACATTCAATTTCACTCTTTTGGGCATATCGATATCTGTAAGGCTTGATGTTTGGAGAAAAACTTATTGGAATCAAATAGGTGGTAGGCATGATCATGATCACGAATAGGTGGTAGACCTTTGGGATACTCAAATACCTTGGAATGATTGTCCAAGACTTTTTGGAGATGTGGAGAAATAGATGATTTCAATGTGGGAACCTCTAGCAAAAATAATTGTATAATTACGCCTCATTGTTATTTATTTAGAAGCTTTTTCATTTTGTTAGAGTTTATTATCTTTCCCGGTTTCCCTACAATACCCCTTAATTCAACTTCCTTTCCTTCCGAACAAAATTTCATGAATTGTTTTTTGAAAATTAAATCCCATTGTACCCAAGAATTGTAGTCATTGGACTCGTACTACAACATCAGCACCACCCATTGGAATGGAAAGAATTGGGCTATTCAATACATATTCTCACATGGATATCTTGATATTATGGAACTCTCCAGAGCAATTTATGGTTCCTCGACTTGCAACCATCACTTGACACTCTTGTGTTGGATATTGCAAGCAATTCAATTCCTTGGCTATCTTACAATGAATAAAATTATGGGTACTACCCAAATCAATCAACACTATTACCTTTTTATTCTTGATATGTCCTTCTACCTTGATAGTTTGATGAGTGGTAATTCCAGCCAATGCATTACAAGATATGGTTAGATTCATTTCTTCTTTCCCTAGGGTTTGTTCCTGGTGTATATCCTCTTCTTTTGATGTTTATTGTTCCTTTTCTTCCTCCTCTTCACAATATATGTAAAATAATTTCTTCTCAGCACACTTATGACTTTTAGTGTAGTTTATTTCACAACTGTAACAAAGCCCTTTTTCTCTTTTCTTCCAATTGTTGTGGTGTAAACCTTCTATGTTGTGAAAGGCTAGGGGCAACAACACTTCCATATTTATAGTTGTGAATGGTAGGCTTCCTAGTTTCCATAAATTTTCTTTCCGTTTTTCTTTCCAACCTTAATACCTTCTCCAATGAATCAAGTTCCCAAAGGTGAAGCTCATGTTGGATGATATCCATTAATGTCCATATGAACACATCAATCCTATGCTCCTCTAGAATATCTTTTACCCTTATATTAAATTTTTGGAAGTCCACAATGTGCTCCATCATTGAACCCTTTTTTTTATATTTATCAATTGGCTAAAAAAGGTGTTTCTTTTTGTATCCTCATAATTTGAGGCTATTTCTTCCATAAAAATTTCTCAAGTGACAATTTTTTTACAAAATCAAAGCCATCGATAGAATACAAACTAATTTGGTTCCAAATATAAAGTTGCAATACATACTTTTTTTGAGTTGTGCACATTATGGAAATCAAAATATTGCTTCATGCGTAGTATCCATGTTACAGGATCCTTGCCATCAACATCCTCATATCTATCATTTGAACATGGTGGGTCTTCAATCCATGTTAAAGTCTATGAAATCATGATTAACATTTCTTTTGTTCTCATCATGAGTTTCCTTTACTACCCTTTCACTTTTAGTAAACATTTCTTGTAGCAACTTTGTCAAATCTGTCTTCAAATCCTCGATTTTTCCTTCCTCCTTAGCTTCCATGTCATTCATCTTAGCTTCCACGTAATTCATATTAAATTCCATCCCTTTCTTTAATCCATCTATATTATCTTCCACACCATCCATCTTAGCTTCAATGCCTTTCTTTAAACCATCCATCTTTGATTTTGCTACTTTTTGTGAGAGTGAATTTTGTTGCACTTGGTCTCATAATTTTGATATATCATGTTGCATTTCTTCCTCTTCTTCATGAGTCATGCTAGATCTTTCAAGTTGCTTACTAGGTATTTCCATTTTCTTTCTTTGGGGCATCAATTAATGATAATTATGCTTCACTACGACCTTCGAAGCCCTTCAAACTAATTTTTCAAAACAAACTTATGCAAAATTTAAAAAAACAACTACACACCTTTTCTCAGTTTATAGGAGCTCAATATTGAATCTGATGTATCTCTAAAATTTCGGATCTCCAACGTCTAAAATTGTGAATTGTAGTAGCCTTTGGAATCCTCTTTCCAATTCCACCAATCTGTTTGAAACTGGACTCTCCAATAAAGTGTTATGCTTAATATCCCAAGATGGCCTAATTATACACTTTTTCAGTATAGAGAATTTGTAAGAAGTGTCACGTGTCATTATTTCAACCTTCGGCCCTGAAAATGATGCACATAAAACCTCTTTCTAAATTTTTTTATGAAATTTTAATATGATACTTAGAGAGAATGTTATGAAAATTTTCCCAAGGTCACCTGTTTAGGATGTAATTCGAAAGCGTGCAAAAACCCTAACTTCCTTAGGTCATATCTCCGAAAATATAGAGATACAAGATCTAAGATTTGGACCCAAAGATCATCGATATTTTGGCTCAAATGGTTTTTTTTTTAGCTTCTGAAACGTCACCGAAAAAAGTTATAGTGGAAATGCCATGATGACCTGTTTGGAGTAGCAAAATGCTAGAATCCAGAGCTCTGACACCAAATGTTACGAACTAGCTCACAAAAATATAGAAAAGATAGATCAACGACTTCAAAATTAGCCTCTTCAAGGGGAAAACCTCATTTACATTACACAAATCAACAATTCTTTGATGATAGAAATGACTAAACCTCCTTTCTATATACAAGAGTCTAAGAGGTCACAATATAATCAAATCTGACATAACAATAATAATATAAGGGCACAACAATAATAATAGTGAGCTTCTATGGGGCACACTAATAAATATATGGGGACAATAGGGGACAATAAGGGAACAATAATAACAATAAGGGCTACAATGACAATAGTAATGGGGGAATCACTAGTATTATATGGACCTAACAGATAGAGTTATTGTAATATAATAGACAACACAGTTAAGTAAAGAGTAGGAAATTTATGCCTAGATTAGTTTTTGCAGGCAACAACAAGGAAGGGAACCTCATTGATTGGCTAGAAGATAGATAGTCCTGGGAGAAAGTAAGAATAGATTCTAAAGGGAATTCGTATTTTCCCATAATGATAGGAGTCATTGAGTTCCCTTGTCTAGTTCCAGCCCTAATAAATTAAAATAATAATTATAAAACTACTATGAGGCTACTGTCAAAAGAAATACATAAAATGTTGTGAAATAAATCCTGTAGGAATTCATGATAAATAAAGAGAATAGTAATGCCATGAACACAAAAATAGTCATAGAAAATTTCATGTAAGTACACAAGAAATAATAACTGCATGCTCATAAGGTAAACAAAGCAAAACTAAATTCTAGGGGCGTACAAACCCTAACTTAGAATATAATTACATGCAATAAATTGTGAAAGAAAAAGGAATTACACAATTATGTTTTACCCAAAATGAAAGAAGAAAAAAGTATTTTCTGGCCTTATAGGCTTCGGCCTTGAATTGACATAAGCTAAAGGAACCTTGTTTAAGTGTGTGTATATATGTTATTGGAATCCACAATAATTTATAAGAGAATAAGATGCATTTTTTATTCTGAAAATGAAATAATTAGATTTTACATTCTTGGACACATATGTATCATCCATATATAAGACTAAAAGAAAGAAAATATGAGAGTTATTGGAAGGGGAAAACCCCCTTTCTATAAATAAAATTGTTATGAAAAATGTCTACAGAAAAATGGGCACTTTTCCCAAATACTTTTAATGAAACTTTCCAAATAAGGACACAACCAAAGAAGTGTAAGCCAGTTGAAGCCCTATTTTTAAAACCCTAAACTCAAGAAATTTTCATTTGAAACAGACAAGTTTAAGCATGTTAATGGCATTGATAAGCTATAAAAGATAATGGTAAATGAGCACATATAAGAGTCATGGTGCAAGGAAAAGAAATTGTGAGAATATATAATTCCAAAAAATGTTAGAGCCATAAAACCCAGCAATTCAAAATAAGTAGTAGCCTTTAATGCTTCATTATTTTTCATTTCTCTATATCTAGAAAAAATAGTTTCTTGTGTTGTATCTTGAGAGATAGATGACACGGGAGAATTTGTAATCTCTTCAAGTTATGGAAATAAAGTGGTAGGAAATACGGACAACACCACTCTAGCCGGCTCCTATGAATTCTTTCCTTCTGAGTATTCTTCATCAATGTTTGTTTCTTTCTCCTTTTGAAAAATGTAAAGCATTTAGCTTTAACTTCTAAATTGGTAGGAGATAAACTTTGTTTTGATCTTTAAGCTTCTTTTTCTTAAGGAACTAGAGTTTGTGTGTATGTCTGACTAAACAATTGTTCCTCGACTTCTTGTAATGTATTTCTTTCAATTCTTCTTGATTTTCATATTATCATATCTCTCGTCTAGTTGTATGTACATAAGGTGTTCTTTTATTCTCAACGCTCAACCTTGAAATAATTCCCAAGGGATCATGGGACCAAGTAAAACTCAACTTTAATTTAAATTTCTTTAAAAGATTATTTTCCTCCTTTGTTGCTACCTTGGTATTGATAATGAAAGGTCCAATTTGTGCCTTCAACTTGAATTATGTTTTCTACTTCCTGGAAACAAAATGAAAATATTATATATTCATCATTTTCCAGATGTATTGTAAGGCAAAGATCATTATTACAACGAACACTAGTAACCTGTAGAAGAGTTCACATCCATATATTCTAATCTCTATATAATTCTGGTAAAGGTACTAGTTTCCACCTTTGGCTTGCTCAGTAAGGTGTAAATGTTTTCTAATTTTAGGTGAAATCCTTAGTATCACATCACTGCTGAGAACACATAAGGACATATATAAAAATATGTTTACAAATTCATTGAAGGAATACCCTTATGTGTTCTTCCTTACAAAGGAAGTCCAATGAATGTCTGAATAATCTTTTCCTTATGCATCTAACTTATGTAATGGAAATTTAAACCTTTCTTATTTATGAAATGAAAGCAAATATACAGGAATTGGTTAGTGTTTGAATGCAGCTTCAGTAGAAAACTTTAGAAATTGATCATGAATAATGTCTGACAAAAATTGACTATAATTGAAAGTTAAGGACGGTGTATTACCCATAGAAAAAACTAACAAAATATCAGTATCACTTCATCTACCCATTGATTGATAGGATAACCTAACAAATAGGTGACCATGGAAATAACTTGCCTTGACATTTACAGAAAAATTGAAGTAGAATAGGGAATATTAGTTCTAGGAAACTCGTAATTTTCAGGTAGGAATGACTCAAAGATATGAGCTCGATGGAAATCTAAGTCTCAGATAGATTTCCATGTGTGAATCAATAGAAAAGGGGTGTAAAGGAGATTGGAAATTGATTTGGAGTCCTTGGCATATGGATTTAGGTGTAATGAAAATAACACCTCACTGTCTTCGAAAAATAAAACCCACTGACTGGAAAGATACTTGAGATGGCACCAGGTCAGAAATTATAGGAATGTGTGAGTTTGGGGAAAGAAAAATTGGAGCACGGAAGACTCCAAGATACTAAATTGACCACTAAAACCTTGGAATTTATGGTTTTCCTAGTTGTGGAGTTCATACAGATCGAACTCGCACTAGGTCTCTAATATTTTAAATTGCATATTAATAAGAGGGAGCTCATCTAGGTTAATAACAAAGGGTTATGTAGGGATTTCTACAACTAGATTTGTCTTGTATTAATGAGAAGACGTCATAAGCAACCTATTATCATCTAGGGTGACAAATTACTAGGATATGGTGATCACTCGTGTAGGAAGATGACTTCATACTTGTGAAATTCGGGGTTGCACTTGCACTACTGAAAGAAGAAATGGTGAAAATAAGTATGTAGGGTAGTGAGGTTTTTTCAAAATAACAAGCTTTAAATAGATTTAGTAGTTTGTAACCATTTTGGGCGCATCTAATTAATAAACTAGACATTGGTGGGAAGTATTTAATGATTAAAATTATTACATAGTTATTTCGTGACAAGAATTAAATTATCCAACAGTTATTTGGTGTGAAGGAATAACTAAGGGACAAGTGGCAGGGTATGAGTGAGGGTGGAAGCCCACAGAGGGAATTAAATACTAGGGTAAAAATAAGTTGTAGCATCAGCTCCATATGGGGACTTCTTCCCTCTATAGGATGTAGAGAACATGCAGATCCATGTGCCTTCTCCTCGTGTTATAGAGTCTTTTCTATGAAAATCACATATTGATGCTAAAATTTAAATAAAACCATATATTTAGAATGAACATGGTTGAGAACATTTAATACACAATATAGTGTTTGAGGTATTGCCCATTAATTGGCAATGAAGAATATTGTCCTTCCAAGTTGCGTAGAATGAAATTGTTATTTCCCTTTACCTCTGCAATATTCAATGGTCCCAACCACAAATGATCAAATTTTCCATACTTGCCTCTTTCCTCTTTTCTTGCATCCCATCTTATAACTTGATCACCTTGTCTAAAATATCCTTCTCTAGCCTTCCTATTAAATAAATTTTTAATTTTATTTAGATACTGACAAATTTTGTGTTGTACTTCATCTCTGTCTTAGTTTATCTCAATAATCTGATTGATTCTCCTTGAGAAATCATCAGCTTCTTTATATGCTTCCTGTACAAATTTCATGATTGGAAATGCTAGCTATGTACGGAAAATTGGTTCACTTCCATATACAAGTTGAAAAGGGGACTTGCGAGTAGATATGTTGGATGATACTTTTTTTTCTCAAACTACATATTTGAGGTGATTATCCCAACTTGTTTTATGATATGCCAATACTTTTTTGATAACCTTAACCAGAATTTCATTTGATGATTCTACCAACCCATTACCTTGTGGGTAATATGGCGTAGAATGACGCAATGAAATATGATATTTCTAACAAAATTTATCATTTTAATGTCATTAAAAGCATGTGCATTGTTCGTAACTATTTGTTGTCAACACCCAAATCTAGAAAATATATTCTCTTCAATGAATCTCGTGACTATTGTATCAGTTGCATTATTAACAGGGATTGATTCTACCCAATTGGTGAAGTAATTGGTGGTATTTAATATCCATCTATGTTGGCTTTTGGAAGATGGAATCATTTCACCTATGAAATCTAATCCCCATTGTAAAAAAGGATATTCAATTAAAATTGGGACAAGGGGAAGTGTTTCTAGCCTCTATTTTCCAACAAATATCTGACATGGGATACATATTCATATCTCTACTCTAACTTGTGCAAACAATTTTGGAAAATAGAAAACTTCTCTTAAAATTTTGTATGCAGTTGTCTTCCAAGCATAATGTCCTCTGCAGATGGTTTCATGAAACTGTTCAATGACTCCTCTGGTTTCACTTTCAGTTAGGCATAATAAAATGATATTCAAAGGTTCCTTCCAATACAAATTGGCATTTATGATACAATATTTCATAACCTTGAGTCTATGCGATCTGTATTGGTTCTTTATGAATCCAGGAGGGTACTATAAATCTCAAAGAAAATTCACTATGTTTTGATACCAATCTGAAAGTAAAAAATTGTCATCAATATGTAAAGGAAGAAGAAAAAGGTCTAAACTGGAAGAAGGTTCTTATGGATTATTCTCAGTTGGAATTTGAGAATGTTCTTGTGGATTCTTCTTGGTAAAAATTGGAGAAGGTTCCTATGGATTCTTCTCGGTTGAAATTTGGAAAATGGTGTTGATGCCAAGAATCTTACAATTTGACTCAGCCAAATATTTAGCTAAACCTTTTCCTTTCACCAATTTGGTAGGTCTGGTATCTAGATCAAACTTAAGTATTTTAGCAATCCATCTTCCCCTTTTGCATCTATATAAGATTGTGTTAGAAATGTTTTTACTGCATTATTTGGGACATAAGCAATAACAAGAGAATGTAAAACATAAATCTTGAATTCTTTTAAAGCTTGCACAAGGGAATATGCTTATTTCTCTATGATGTCATATCTTAGTTCAACATCTCTCATCACCTTACTGAAAAGGGAAATTGACTACTCATATCCATCATCATTTTTTTGTAGTAAAATAACTACTATGGTATTGTCAAAGGCAAACAAGAAGTTACTAAGACGTTTAAAGTAATCTAGACTTGCTAGTACTGGGGCTTCTGAAATGGATTTATTAATCCGTGAAAAAGGATAACTAGCTTGTACTATCCATTTTAATTCATGAACAGTTTTAAGAATATCAATAATGTCTTTCACAATCTCAACATAATTAGGTATAAATCTTCGTAAGAAAGTTTTTTTACAAAAAATGATTGAATTTTGTTTTTGTTTCTAGGTAATCTAGTTATCTGAATTACTGAAACTCTTTTTGGACCAGTAACAATTCCTTCCTTTGAAATTTTAAGTCCCAATAGATTCCCTTCTTTCATTGCAAAAATTGACTTTTGGGGATCAAGATAAATCCCATATTTCCTGCATCCTTCAAAAATGTTTCTCAAAATTTTCAAGTGTTTTTCATTAGAATCATAAAATACAGTTAAAACATCAAGATAAATGATAGTAAATTTATTTATATTACCAAAAAAATCGAGATCCACTGCTCTTTGAAATGTTTCTCCATTGTTGATTAAACCAAATGGCATCTTGGAATGCATAAATGTAACCCAAGGACTTGTAAATGTTGTATTTTCTTTGTCTTATGGACTAACCAGTATATACCTTTATCTAGAGAAACCATCTAACATTGAAATCATGTTTGAACGTGAAACCCTCTTAAGTAGTTGGTCCATTTTTGCTCATGGATAATTATATTTTAAAGACAATTTGTTTAGATTCCCAAAGTCAACACACAGTCTTATTTCACCATTTTTCTTCCTAGAAGGTAGTAGGTTGGATATTCATTCAAAATATCTTAAGGGAACAATTATTTTTGCATCCAATAGTTTTTCAATTTCTCTCTCATTGATTGGAATCAAGCCTAGATTTATTCTTCTTAATTTCCACTAAAATGGTTTATTTTCTAGTTGGAGAGGAATTTTATGTTTAATAATGACTATGTCATAGGTTTTAAGCAAAGTCCTTCGGTAGAAATCACATAAGAGAACTTTTACTAAAAGACTTTACTTAAATCACTATGGATCACAAAAACTTGAATACAGAAAATGTCATAAGTTTTCAATTCTTCATATGACCATGCAAATACATATCTATAATGTTTGAAAATATGGATATACTTGTGTTTGATTTCTTGAGCCAATGATGCTGAGATTTTAACACTTATGATTTCTTCAGAAGTACCAATATTAAAGTCCTGAGCATCTTCTTGCTTTTAATTTAGCAATGAATCTTTTGAGACATCATTATGATCAAAAAGTTTTTGAAGGGGAACTAATCCTCTGGGAAAGTAATTATTTTCTGTCCCAAATGTGCGTTTTGGTCATCTTCATTTGATTTTGTTTTCATCAATGCGTTCTTCGATATATAAAGTAGAAATTTCATCTATTTCTTATAAACTATTTTTTAATTGTTTGTCATCTTCAAAAACATGCTAGTGTTTGAGATTTTCAGGAATGGAGGGATTGTATTTTACTTGAATTTGATAATGCAATTGCCAACGATTTGGTATTTTAAAGAAACTAGAAGAAATTACCAAAGCATCAACATGAATATTTTCTTCTCTTGAGATTGATGTGATATTGAAGGCTTGGAAATAATTGTCTACATGAACCCAAAATTCATTCCTATAAGGTCTAAGGCTAGGATGCTTAGTTTGACAAAGGATTCTGATTTGTTTTACAATAAACTCTCAATCACCATATAGAGTCATGTTTTCAACTTTCAGGCTCTTGGCTAATTCCAATCCTAAAATTAGGGCTTCATATTCTGCCACATTGTTTATGACCTCAAAATCTAATTTAAAAGATTGGGTTGTATTTTTATTAGCAAGAGAGATGAGTACAATTCCAGCCCCAACCCCATCTTTGGAAAATGCCCCATCAAAGTGCATTTTCCAAATTCCAGTGTTTAAAATTTGAGGGGTATTAAGAGTTTCTTGAATTCTGATTTGAGAATTTGGAAGATCGTTATCAAATAAAGTAAAGCAACCAAAATCTTGATCAATTGCATAAATGGGATGATTAATTTATTGATTTTATTTACAAACTATATTACTGAATCTTACTTATCTGTATATCCTTAAATGTTCACCTTCATAAAATGGGATTGTAGCATAAGACATGCCCAATTGTAGACTTCCTCCTAACATGGCACAACAAGATTTGGACAATAAAATTCCAAATTTTGGGGGAATATCTGTAAGAAAAATGTCGAAGACTACACTCTTGACAGGGATCTTAGCAAGCGTTACAACTAAATCCTTAATTATTTTGAGGCAAGGTAATTTCCTAGAATCGAAATTATATAAATCATGATATGGTATAGTGATTTGTAATTGAATTTGAAACATGATTTCTTTAGGCATTAAATTATCGAAAGTACCCGAATGTAACATGCAATTATATAAAAGGTAATCATGAATTTTCAAGGTGACATAAAAAGGAGGTACATTTTTGTGCATGTGTCCCCCAACATATTACCATACTTAGCAAAATGATGCCAGGGTTACCCAACATATACCCATAGTATGCATTTAATAGTGCATCCAAAACTACCCCGGGTATTTAACTCTACAATGGAGTCAAATCTTCAGACCATAAATGGTCAAGGCCCTTTATAAGCTGTTCCTGTGCATAAGAACTTAATCACCCTGCCTGAAACCTCCTATCGTGATTATATGAACCCTCAAACCTTTGGTTATGACTTGGATTAAAGTTTTTCCTCAAATCCTTCTTATCAAGAATTAGAACCCCGTTAACACATCGCTATATATGTTTTAACGTATCTAATTTTCTATCGATGCTCTTCCACTTTATAAAGCATTATAAAGGAATTAACTTCAACATACCATTTCTGCCTACTATACAGTCTTGTCACGGCTCCCAAGTTTTAAACTCATCACAATCGGCCTTCGAATTCTTACCTTGATCATGCATACATATATTCCTTCCTCTTCCCAATGCGATTTCCCTTCCAAATAGGGAAATACACTATCGGTGCTTAATTCTTCATATTCTTGTTTACAAAGGAAAACACTACCAAACATATGTATTGGACTTCAAATGAATTGAGCCCCCATTTATAACTGCATCGAGTCCACATCTTAGTCTATCACCTTTTTGCTCCCCCGAACTCTGATAGTTCTGAGCTCCGATACTCCGATTATTTCTATCGGATATCGCTTCTCCAACTGTGCCTAGCTTCTTTCACTCTCAATCTCCGATTTTCATGATTGTCGATCGGTCTATTGGCGATATTCCTACATCACTCATCAGAGTTTGCGACTTTGGTTGTCATCGTTCCTTGTCACCTCCAAAAGGCGATTACGATTTTAATCATATTCGTTGACCACCCAGATCCAACGGCTGTTGAGCGCTAACAGTTCACACTTCTCTGTTCATCCCTTTACTTAGTTCTTACACTAGGTCATCAGTTCTTTCGTCGTTTGGCTTCTTTAGAGGTTTTGGCCTTCTGCCCATTCATATCTCGCTCTTCCATCCGAGCTTAAACTCCTCACTCTCTCTTGATCTCTGTCCTTGCAGAGCTATTCAACTCCACCTTCTACTTCAACTTGGGTTCTGTTTTGGCCCAATTTCTCTTCACTTTTCTGTTGAATGGTACTCAATTTCTGCTATGTGTGTCCTCTAATGTCTGCCTGCACTCTCCTGTAACGGAACCTATGAGTTGACACTATAATTAATCACAAACATGTGATTCACACTCTATTTTGACACGGTCAGGAATAACTCTGAATATATTAATGTAAACACACAAGATTACATTCGAGACTCATCGGTCTCGCACACACACATAGGCTTGATTCTACTATTAGTGGCCTCCTCCTCCGAGTCTGTTCGTAGGCTTACATATAATTATCTATCTCGCTCTCTATCGATTGAACGCATAGGTTCATTATTTATAAAATACATTGGATCGAATCACTGAAGGGATCAGATCAATCCTTTCCTTAAATCATCCAAATAAAGCCCTATGGTAGATTACATTTAGATAAGTCTTCTAGAGTCTTACCCATTCCATCTTTTTCTATGTTTTGAAACAGATTTGTCCCTTTATTTAGCTCAATGGTTTGCATCCTCTCTTATCTAATTAAATCACTAAAAGGCCTAAATTACATTAACTTGAGACTTACGAAAACTATTTCCTAAAAATACATGAACCCCTATGTCTATTATTTACAGTCATTTTCCCTTGGGTGAATTCTCTTGCAACAGAATCCCAAAGTAGAAAGTATTCATGATCTCCTAATCATGTGTCTTTGGATCTTTGTCTTCCTGGATCCCACACTTTGTTCTGTAACTATCCACATGGTTTTTTCCCTTGTTGCTACTATAATTTTGTTGTCTTTTGCTCCATTTTCTTCTTCTTGTCAATTAGATTCAAACTCTAATTAATCTTGCTTCCTGTTTCTACCATCTTGCTCCATTTGAATTGCTTCATCATCAGTTGCCACATTTCTTCAATCTCTATTTCTAGTATATATTTGGGCTGGTTCATATTCTGCTTCATTTTTCTTCCTCCTCTTTGTTTCAGGTTGACGTTGCTATCTATTAATTGTTTAAACTATTTCTGGTTTTTCTTCTTCATTTGCTCTTATTTCTACACTTTCTTTGCTTTCTTTGCTGACTCTTGCCTTACTTGTTGCCTCCCCATCATCCTTACCCTCTTTCATGATTAAATCATGACTGCTCATCACTTTTTCCAGCAAATTAACTTCTCTATTCCATGGATTGATTTCTTCCACAGAATCTCCTTCTTCCATATTTAAGTGACTTAGTTGTGTCAAGTATCCTCCAAAGTGAACTTCTTCTTTTTTTGCAATCATATTGTCATACTATGAATTCTCCAGCAAATATTCCAACAATGCAATTTCTCTGTGACATTTTGTTAGTATTTCATCACCACTTATGTTTCCTACATTTACACTCAGATTATTAGTTGGGAAATCATAAGGTTCAACAGTCTCAATTGTTGCTTCACATATCAGCTCTTCAAACTGAACTTCATCTCCTTCTTCCACAAGAACCTGTTCCTGTGTTGTCACATCTTCACACATCCATGCATTGTTAAGTTCCTTATGCTACAATAAATCCTTGTTTCTCTCATTTAAGAGGCATTCTCCATCATACTCTATTCTTCTAGAGTACTCCTCATTTTATAATACAAATTCCTTCTCATTTTCCTCTTCAGATTATTCATCTTTTGCAAGATACTCCTCCAGACTTTTGACATCTTAAAAAGATTGTCCATCCTCTGTAAAACACTCCTTTGTTAGTGTTCTTTCTCCCTTTGCTGAGTCTTTTTCATAGACTTCTTCCTTCTTAACATCTTTTAGTAGATGTCCTTCTTCTTCCTTGATTGTCTCAACAACTTCCATGGCTATTTCCACTATGCCTATCATCATAGTGAACTGGTGATCCTTTACTATGTTTTTAGCTAACATTATCTCTTCTTCTTCAGTACATTTGACCTTTTTGTCCCTCTATAACTCTTCTCCAAGAGCTATCCTTGTCTCACCATCTTCATTAACATTCTCCTGCATTTGTTTTTCATAAATAACATTAATAAAAATTATTTGACTATCTTTCTGAGACAATATTTCTTCGTTCCTCATCAGAATAAGATTCTGATTCGTCATCTCCATGGCAGCTTCTATAGACTCATCCATAGACCTTTTCTTCTATATTAGAAAAATTCTTCTTCTTCTGAGAAGTTTTCTCTGTCACCTTTTGCTTCTAGATATTCATCTCCTATTAAGATATCTTCAAAAGGCTGCCTTTCTCATACGATATCTGCCATCATCTGCAAACTATCAGTTTTAAAAATATAAGACCCTATGGTCTCACTTGATGGTTTAGCCATCATATCTCCTTACTGTTATAAATCATTCATATGATTCAGAAACTCTATGATAGTCTCCTCTTCAATCTCCTCAAGCCCTTCACTTGGTTGCTTGATATCTTCCCCCGACTGTATATGAGACTTATCTATCTCATCTTCTTCGAAAACAGAATTTTGATTATGCTTGTCTTCTTCTTTTATGACAATATCAACGAATTGTTCTTGACCTGTTTCACCTGCAATCATACACAAATTGTCAGATTTGAAATGATGTGACCCTTTGGCCTCACTTGCAGTTTCAGTCTTAAACTCTTCATCTTCAGCGCAATCTTCACTTTCTCCCAGAATTTCTATCTTTTTTGGTTCACAAATGGACTCTCCCATTTCCATTTCCAACTCAACTTCCTTGAGTTTTTCCATCGGCCACTTCACTTGCATTTGTTGTAGCCTTCTCTGCATCTCATGCCATTCCACTGGCTTCTTCCTCAAGACCCAACCTAGTCTCTGGCTTTCCTCAAGCATTCTCCTTAATGCATTGAGCTTTTCTTTTAATTCAAAAACCTCTTTATCAATTTCTTCTTGACTCATCGTCTTGCCATTTTCTTTGACATCCTCTTTCTTATATCCTCTGTTGTGGCTTCTCTCTGAACCTCTACTATGACTATCAGTAGTCATCTTCAACTCTTCTTTCTTCATGAGCTCATTTGCAACAAGCCTCTGCAACAGCTAGTCCTCCTCGCTATAATATTACCTCACTAAGCTATCTTCTCTCAATCTTTTGTTAAGCATAGGTCCTCTGTCTAGAACCACCTCTTGAGCAACACCTTTTCTCTTTCTAGGCTTCTAAAATCTTTCACTCTTTTTTGAGAACACTCCAGTTGTCCTCTCTGTCCAATCTCTTGTTGGATTCTTCAGGTTCACTGCCACTTCTCCTTCATATAGTTCCCCTTAATCTGTCTTCAAGAACACATCTATTTCTCCTCTCACAACTTTTCTTGTTGTCACCTGTGCATTAGTATAAAAACACACATTGTCAATTTAAAATAAAACATAACTATTACCTCTCCTTCAAGACCTCAACATGATCTTGTTTAACCCATTCTTTTGCACTTTAAATTGATTGTCCTCTGTTTTTTCCCTCAAGTCCTCTTTCCTTCATAACTTGCATTAAGAAATCTTGCTTTCTCTTTCCTTCAAGGAATCCTTTGTTCCTGCCTACTCCAAGCCTCTGCTGGAATGCTACAGTCTTCCAAGAACTTCAAAAGCTCTCCTTTTATACATTACAAATCTGTTGTGAGACCACTAATCATACACGGGTCCCCCAGCATATAACCATACTTAGCAAAATGATGCTAGGGTTACCCAACATATACCCACAGTATGCATTTAACAATGCATCCACAACTGCCCCAGGTATTTAACTCTACAATGGAGTCAAATCTTGAGACCAAACTCTGATAGGTCTGAGCTTTGATACTCCAATTATCACTATCGGATATTGCTTCTCCAACCGTGCCTATCTTCTTTCGCTCTAAACCTCTGATTTTCACGATCACCGATCGGTCTATTGATAATATTGCCACATCGCTCGTCAGAGTTCACTATTTTGGTTGTCGCCATTCCTTGGCACCTCCAAAATGTGATTTCGATTTTAATCATAGCCATTGACCACCTAGATCCAATCGTTACTAAGCAATACCATTTCATGGTTCTCTGTTTGTCCCTTTACTTAGTTCTTATGCTAATTCATCAGTTCTACCATGGTTTGGCTTCTTTAGTAGTTTTGGCCTTCTGCCCATTCGTAGCTCGCTCTTCCCTCTGAGCTTAAACTCCTCATTCTTTATTGATTTCTGTCCTTGCAGAGCTCTTCGACTCCACCTTCTACTTCCACTTGGGTTCTATTTTGGCCCAATTTCCCTGCATTGTTCTATTGAACAATAATCAATTTCTCCTATATGTGTCCTCTAAACTCTGCCTGCAATATCCTGTAACAAAACCTACAAGTTCACACTATAATTAATCACAAACACATGATTCACACTCGCTTTTGACACAATCAGGAATAATGCTGAATATATTATTGTAAACACACAACATTACATTCAAGGCTCATCGATCTTGCACACACACATAGGCCTGATTCTACTATTAGTGGCCTCATCCTCTGAGTCTGCCCATAGGCTTACATATAATTATATGTCTCACTCTCTATCAATTGAATGCATAGGTTCATTATTTATAAAATACATTGGATCAAATCACTGAAGGGATCAGATCAATCCTTTCCTTAAATCACTCAAATAAAGCTCTAAAGCTCACTACAGAACACATATGGCAAATCACATTTAGATAAGTCTTCTAGAGACTTATCCATTCCATCTTTTTCTATGTTTTAAAACAGATTTCTCCCTTTATTCAGCTTAATGCTCCACATCCTCTCTTATCTAATTAAATCATTAAAATGCCTAAATTACATTAATTTGGGACTTAGGAAAACTATTTCCTAAAAATACATGACCCCCTATGTCTACTATTTACAATTATTTTCCCTTGGGTGAATGCTCCTGCATCAATTTTCTTCAATCATGTATGAACCAGGACAAAAAGCAAATTGACGTTTTTCATCTTGTAAACTAATGACATCCACCTCTACATCAACACTTAAATATTGAATCCATTCAGATACTTGATATTTATAACCTGGATTTTAAGAGAGTTTAGATAATGGGATTAGAAATTGACTCTATCTAATTATTTTTCAACATTAAAAATAGTTGGAACAATTTTTTAGCAATATTTTGTACTTGTAATTACTTATGTGGTTGAATTGATGATATTTGTGTTTCAGTTGATTTTTCTTGAGATTCATCAAAAGGTAACCATTTTTACTGGTGTACGAGGTCCTGGTCTTTGTATAAGGTCATGCCTTCTATTTAATTCAGGAACCACGAATTCAGAACAAGCTTGATACTTGGAAATTTGAGAATTTTCTTGATTTTGAATTAAAGACTAATCTTGACTGACTTGAACAATAGCATTATGTGATGGTGGATATTCAAAATAATTAATATCATTTGTATTGACACGAATAGTTGCTTTTGGAGTTTAATCATCAATTATTAGGGTCG
>APFE030762657.1:0-15676 GCA_000404065.3 Pinus taeda | reverse complement strand
GGGGGAGCTCGTTCAGAGTTTTCAGCAGGTGCTCAGGGGGAGTATGGTATTGCGCCCCTTTGCCCTTGATGTCAAAGGGGGAGAGTGATTCATTGTTGTTGCAATCAAGTCCAAAGGGGGAGATTGTTGGCATTATGATGCATATGTTGTACTTGATGGAAACCCACTCATCTCAGATGATAAATTATAGTGCAGCAAAGTTATTTTCTGGTTCCGCAGGTGCTTAGATCAAAAGATGTGATCATCGGCAGAGAAAATTTCATGCACTTTCATGCAGAGAAAAGTTCACGCACCTTCATGAAGAGAAAAATTCCTTTCATGCAGAGAAATTTTCACGCACTTTCATGTAGAGAAAATTTCACGCACTTTCATGCAGAGAAAAGTTCGCGCACTTTCATGCAGAGAAAAGTTCACGCACTTTCATGCAGAGAAAAGCGCACGCACATGGGAAATCTTATGGTTGGTTCATGGTATTAGTCTGACAGTTTTTGATCCTATGGTTTTGGTCCATGGTATTTAGTCTTGGTATTGAACCTATGGTTTTGGGCCATGGTATCTCGTCATAAGTGTTGATCCCAAGTATTGGGTCCATGGTATTGAATTGTTATGGTTTTTGGTCCATGGTATTGTGAAAGGCCTAAGGCTATAAAAGAGGAAGGAGATCATTTAGCAATGCATCTACTGAATCATTGAATATTTGATAATGTGCTAGATCTGGAATATTGTGATTGGGTTATGGTGCAGATCTGGATCTGAATGAAGAAGGAACCTGAGTGCAAAGAGAAGGATAAGTTCTATTGATGGGTCAAAATCTTAAGGCTGGAATAGTGGTATCTCTATATGATTTTGATCTGTGATATGTGGCGCATGCTTGACCTATAAATATGATAATCTGGGTTAAATAATATCTGAATGTTGGAAAGAATTTATAGATCTATACACAGGTTCAGTGAAGCAAAGGCGCGTATACACGTTCTTGTAAGGGAAATTCGCGTATACGCAGGTCAGTATTGACACAGAAGCGTATGCACGTAGGTTTCTGAATAGTGAAGTAGCGTACATCTCTTGATTTATGTTCTAGCTACTTTTGTTTATTGCTACAGTGTTTTAGGTTCAGAAGTGGGGTGTGATTACTGTTATTATGATCTGGGTATAGTCGTTAGAGAAGTGTTTATTTTGATTCAATTTTGATTGGTGAAAAGGTGATTGGTTGATGTAGAAATTCTTGATGTTTGATTGATGTTATTTGTGGATCCAGTGTGAAAATTTATGAAACGTGGTCCCTCGAAGGAATAGAAGGTTGTAGTATTTTGCAGGTAGTAGCTTGCGTGCTAGTATCTCAACTAGTACAAGAACTAAGGGGGTTGTAGCTCCCTTCCAGGAGAAGTTGGAAAATGAGAGAGGGTTGTGGCTCTCTGCACGTAACAGCCTGTGTACTAGTAAAGGACTGCACCAGTACCGAATCATTGGAAAAAGAAGTTTCTAATTGAAAAAATAGAGACATATTGCAGTAGGTGGTTTTCACCCACATTGGGTTTCCACCTTATATCTTGTGTTCTTGTGTGTGATTGTCTTCTGCTCTATTTTTCTGTTCCTGGTTACTGTTTATATGATCTTGATGCACAGATTAATGTTCAACATCTGTAGAATATTTTAAATTATAAGACTGTATGGTATACGTGGGTTTCCTTATCTGTAGTTGCATATATACGTGGTTTTCTCTAACTGAAGTAGCGTATATGTTCTGGGTTGGAAAAAGAAAATAATTGACCAGATAATACTGATTCACCCCCCCTCTTAGTATTATTTCCAACAGGTGATTCTATGAAGGCTTGGCTCATCTATGGAGTCACCATCTCCTCTTCGTTATCCAATTCTGTGATAAAATTAATGTCTAAGGCTTGACAGTTTTATTCAGCCATGAGCTTAGCTAAACCTTGGCCTTTGATCAATTTTGTAGGCTTTATTTCTAGATCATACTCTAACATAGTAGCTATCCATTTCCCTCTCTTCCCATCTGAGCCATCCTGTGTTAGGATGCCTTTCACTACAACATTGGGAACATAAGCTATTACATGTGAATATAGGATATAAACTCTGAAATCTTTGATGGATTTGACTAGAGAAAAATCTTACTTTTCCATTATATTATACTCTAAAGGTGCATCTTTCAAGGCTTTTGTTATAGACATATTTGGGCACATCAACCGCAAAATTATATGTCGATGTATTAGGGCTCATCAACCCCTAAAAGAGTTGTTTCATACCCTAAAGGAACATAGTCATATGAATACATCATTCCCCAAAAGTTCCATCTAAGAAACCATCCAGAAATTTCCTAAATTGAACCATACTGACTGCTCCACTGGCAAAGTGCGATGCATATTGAGCAGCTCGAGCATGAGGATTAAATGTCAATTTATGTATGACTCCCTTCGGCGACTTAATGGTTAATTCAGGAATAATGGGTGGAACGACTTCTAGCGAAGTCGTTGTCAAAGCACTAGGTTGATCAGTAGCTTGGTTGTTTGACGACGATGGATTCCTATAATCTTTATTCCTTGTTGATACCAAAACATCATTTTTCTTGTTTTTGATGGATAGCATAAGTACTTGGGATGTGGAAGCATTATCGGTAGCAACCATATGAGTTTATGGGTTCAGAAAAAGATCAATCAACATTGCTGAGGTATTCGAAGCCTTAAAAAGTTTTGAAACCTCAGATTGATGTGGAAAATCTCTCATAAAATGCTCCTTGTTACATATCAAACATGGATAACCAGGAGGTTTCCTTGCCGCAGTAGGGTTTTCATATGATTTTTCAGGAGTGGAATTCTCCTGTTTCTTCTTATTATTTTTCCCCTTCTTCTTGCCCCCTGGTTGCGTTGGATTATTTCCTTTTTCAGATGACACAACATTAATCTTCGAGGCAAGAGAATTGTCATTTGCACTTTGACTAGAAACAACAAGAGCTTGACCAGATGGACTTCTTGCAGTTTGCGTGCTCAAGGAACCAATCACACCATCACTGGCATGAGAGTCCCTACTTGATTTAGGAGGAGGTGGAATGGAAAAAGCTGGTCTAGGAGCATCAGGAATTTTGTCGTAGAGTGTGCCTGATTGTGTATAGATCAAATCTAAATATTGGGCACGAGCAATCACTTGCTCTTCTATGAAAACTCCTCCTTTCGCCATGTCCTCAGTGATAGATAGCAATAAGGACTTAATAAACCACTCAGCTAAAAGCTGATCAGGAACATACGACTTTACCATTCGATGACGGTGCCGCCACTCATGAATATGATCAGATATGTGAGTGGACGTGGTCTATTTAAAGTTGGTAAGAAGTTCTATTCCAGTTTCATACCTGATGGGTAACTGAAAGTGGGCTAGAAAGGTAGTGGCAAGGATGGTGAAGTTATCAAACAAAACTCTAGGCAATTCAATATACCATTTTGTTGTTGGACCAGTAAGCATTCTCTTAAAAAGGCGAAGTCTAATTGAATCATCATTTAGAGAGTTGGGTGAACACCATAAATGAAAAGTCATTACGTGATTCGATGGGTCTTCACCTAGATTTCCCTTGAACTTAGGAATATCAGAGAGGAGTTTATGAGGAATCGCCAGCCACCAAGGGGCATACACAATTGGATCATTCATGAGCTGGTTCAAGTCTAGTAGTTCTAGAGTTGCTACAAAAGGAAATTGTTGATTCAGGTTGGGTGGAGCATACCCAGGATAAGATGGAATCGCCTGACCAGTAGGCCTTTGCATACCAACATAAGGCATGTGTTGCTAGTAACCTTGGTAAGGTTATTGTACATAACCAATATAGGGTGGTTGTTGATAACCGGTTTGGAAATGCAGTTGTCCATAACCTACAAATCCTTGTTGCCCGGATCCTCGGTAGGCTTGATATTGACCAAATCTAGTCTGAGCTTGTGAACCAAGTCCAAACTGAGGTTGGGTTTGCTGGAATTGTGGTTGTTGATATTGCGCCAGCCATGGTTGTTGGATCATTTGTTATTGCCCAGTACCGGAAGATTGACCAAGTTGCGGATTGATAATACTCGTTTATGCCTGAGTCATTCCAGATAAATGAGCACTAACCTGAGGTTGCGCTTGAGTCGTAGAGACAAGTGGCTATTGTATCACAATCCGAGAGACTTGAGTCTTCTGCCTCGAAACTTGAGGTTGTGGGGAAGAAGGAGCAGGTTGAGGTTGAGACACAATAGGTTGTGCTTGTGATTGTGGCACAGTCATAATAGCAGGTACAGTGGGAATATTCAACACAAGTTGGATCGGTTGCGATGGATATCCAACCCTTGGTTGTTCTGGCAATATTGGTATCCAACCACTAGATGTAATTCCAATTTGACCTGAATATTGTTGGAAACTCTCATATGGATGTCCCCCAGAAAAGGGAGGAAATGGTGAATAGGCATACTGCTCTCCATATGGCGGTAGTCTAGTGTTTAAAGGATATACTAGTCTTTGATGACTGGATTGCCCATATTGATACTGATATGCAAGATCAAATTGTTGAGTTTCCACATAAGAAAAACCAGATGGGACTTCAGATGAATAAATGGAAGCAGACTATGGTGCCGAAGCAACCCCTGAGTGGACTCCATCTAGTGATTGATAACCAGCTAGAATGGATGGTGTACCATATAGATATGACTCAGGTGTACCGGAAAACATTGTAGGAATAGTGGCAGGAGATTCCACCACAGCTGCATCAGATGACACATTCCTAGATGTTGATGGTTGCTCAAACATGGTTAGCTTATCCAAAATCTCTCCAAGCGATTTGACAAGAACTTGCAATGAAGGAGGATTAAAAGGAGAAAACTCAGGAGTAGAAGGATACAAATGAATCCTAGTTACAAAATGAAATGGGGTACTAGATGGGGGATCCTCTACTATCTCCTCTATAGCAATCAGACCACGTGGAAGAGGTTAACCATCAGGTCTGTAAAATATTTCTGGAGCCGAAGAAAGTATAGCTTCTGCAGTGATAGATACTATAGGGGCAACACCTTTTGAATATTGAAACTCAAAGTCTAGATGTTGAGGTAAATGAAACTCAGTCTCAAAGGGAGGTTCTTGAACAAATTTTGGTTCAAATGTAGCCTTGGTTTGAGCTGAGATGGGTTTTGGATCAACTCTAGATGGAGTTTTTTCAGATACAGAAGTGTTTACTGTTACACTAGGATCAGTTCTAATGTCCTCTTGTAACTGTGAAACTTCCTCTTTGAAGGAAGATGTACCAGAAATAATCGGAGTAACTGGAGTCTCTGACGATGTTCAAACAAAAGTTTCAAATAAACCAAATGAAATGGACTCAGTTAAACAAGACCGTTTTGTCTAGATTGGCTTCACTTCCAGAGGCAAAGACAGTTGACTTGCTAATCTCCGCGAACAACGTGGTGTTTATTGACTTTATTCCACGATTCCAGATTACTTGATCAACTCAAAATTAAGGGGAAAATGATGTTATTCTGAATTCAATTAATTTTAATGACGCTTGGACACAAATTTGCTTTTTCAGTTTTTAAGACTCGAGAAAAGGCTAAAGATGACTCTAGTCTCCTTCGATTTTTAATGACCCTAAAATGACAAGTGGTCAGATGGACCTTTTCTTTTAGAGATTTGAAAAAGAACGAAAGTGACTACTCTAGAAAATCTAGGCAAAGGGATTACCAAACCAATCGCAAAACTGCAATATACACCTTGGTGATAAATTAAAGAGAAATTACCAAGGACTTATGTACGACAGTCAATCTTCCTAAATGTTGTGTTCAGTGCATTGCGATCAATAAGGTTGCAGACTAAATTTCCTATGGATAAAGGATTTAAGCCTATTATGGTCTCCCAATATATACACAACGGTACGGGGAGCACAAGTCCGTGCTAGCACTTGTTGTATCAAGGAGGAGGAATCACCCAAGCTTCAATGAAAACGATAGCCACTATTTTTAACGACGTCGGAACATGTCACTAGCCTAGACCTCTAGATATGTTGCGTTAAGTTCCAAAGCATTGTTAGGTTCATTGAAATTCATTTTAAAGTTGATATTGTTTAGAGTTTATCTTTCAATGGTTCATTGCGTAATGATTATCTGAAATTCTTAAGATGCAATCTACAATGATAAACAATCTTTGTTTATTTGAGCAATCAAAATCCTAGCTACTAGGGAAAGAAGATAACAGTGCTTTTAAGCAAAGAGCAACGAGCACACACTAGTGCATTTCCCTAAATCATCTTTTTGAACACAAATAAAAAAAATACTAAATGCAAATGCATGTATTTGTTTTCACTCTCTTTAATGTGAAAGATGCAAAAAGGAAAACTAAATGCAGTAAAGATTTGAAATATTTCACTCAAAATGACATTTTCGACAATTTCTTCTTCAAAAAGAGAAAGGAAGACTCAAAACGACACTTTAAATTTTGAATAAAAATTCTTTCGACACTTTGAATGTAAACAAATAAAATCAAATGCATCAAGAAAAGTTTAATCGATTATCAAGGGAAGGAAGAATTTACGACACTTCTCTTTTCGACAAAAAACGGCAATTACTACCCTTTTTGTATCAAAGCGACAAATTGACTAAAACAACTTTTCGACAAAGGATTGTAAATGAGGAAAAAATACACAAAAACATTCACCAATCCTAATGTAATTGAGGTTAATCTAGGTGAGGCAAGTAAGCTTCAGTAAAGAGGTATTGTTCATATGCAACAAAACAACCAAACAAAACTGAAAACAGGTCAAAAACCCTCAATTTCTAGATGGGAAAAGAGTTCAGGCAATCATCGCACCTAGGCTTCACAAAAATTGAGATGCATCACACTTTCTACACTTAGGAGGTGCTATGCATACTGGAACACAGTGAAAGACAGTGTGATGGTCCAGGGAGTGCAAATGAAAAGGTTTTTGGCTCAAATATCGAGTAGTTTTCAATGAATTAAGCTTGGTTTTGATGAACAATGATGAGCAAAGTATGATGGAATGTCTTGAGAGGTTACTGAGCTACCAAAAGGGCATCTAGATGTGCTTGCAAGTCAAATGTTTAATTCATAAACTAAACCAGAGATTGACTAAAGCAACATTCATCTACTATGTAATTGCAAAGCAAGAGCAGTTTGAAAGCTACCTGGTTGGCTTCAAACTCTGTCTATAGTTTATCAAATTGAACATAAAACAAACAATAAAAACAAACAAACATATGTTCATTTGCCAGCACAGTCACCAATTTTTTTTTGGGAAAATTAGTTTCTTCTCAAACAACTGACCCTCTAGGTTTGGCAGCTACCCTAGAAACAACAATTTAAAGCAATTCAATGATTTTTCCTGTGTGTAACAGATAAGAGAAAGATAGTGGAACCAACTTGGAACTTCCACTTAATCCCTTTCTTGATCACTCTCTCCTTTGGCAGATCCTACAACTCCTCCCCATACTTAACACGCTTGGAGAGTACCTGCACAAATACAACAACAAAGAACCGTCAAAGCATCGTGATCTATTACAACATAAACATTACAGAATCAGATATATAATGAACAAATGATAGCATTCACAATTGCACAATAATATGGGAAAACACTTGAACAGATTTATTAATAGAAAGGAGAATTACAACCTAGTTGTTTGATCCAATGCCATCCTCCTAGCTTCAATCCTTCTTCACCTCATGAAATAGCAAGATCACACCAACAAGAATACAATTCTCTCTCCTGAATTACAAACTATCAACACTTACTTGCAATTCACAACATTCCAACCTCTAGATCTCTTGGATGAGGGATCCTTTTATAGATATTTGGAAGGGTGTGAGTCATCCATGGGGTTTGATTAGTGTTATTCCACTTGTTACAATTGGTTCCACAAGAGAAGGGATTGGAGATGGTTTCCTAGTTCCCTTATTCATCCTTATGCAAATTCAGAGAGGCAAGTGGCATAGGAGAAGTTTCTAGAAGATTCCATGAGAAACCAACTAACAAACTATCCCAGAAATTTGTCCATCCTTGCCCATCACACCCTATAGAAGGCCCAAACAGTATGCATCGCACCCTGCTAGTGTACCACTCAGTATGCATCGTACTTTGCCAATGGAGCAGTCTGTATGGTTCAATTTAGGCAATTTCTGGATGGTTTCTCAGATGGAACTTTTGGGTTATGATGTATTCAAATGACTATGTTCCTTTAGGGTATGAAACAACTCTTTTAGGGGTTGATGAGCCCTAATACATTGACATATAAGTTTGGGGTTGATGTGCCGAAATATTTCTATAACAACTTTGCTAAATAAAGCTATAGGTTGTTCAAAACCCTAATCATTCTTCTGCAGTAAGACTGTAGCAATCGTATGTTCTAAGGCAAAAGAAAATATGATGAAATCGCTCTCAAACATTGGACTAATTAGGACTGGTGTGTGTGTTAAGGCTAGCTTGATTTCATCAAAAGATCTTATAGCCTCAAGTGTCCATTTAATAGTTGAGTCTTTCTTCAGCATGTTATTTAATAATCTAATTAGTTTAGCTAAGTTAGAGATAAATCTTCTTAAAAAGTTTATTTTACCTAAAAAGGCGTGTAGTTCTCTAATGCTCCTTGGATGTGGTATCTGTAAAATGGCTTCAATCCTTGCAGGATCTATCTGGATACCATCTTTTGAGGTTATGCGGCCTAGTAATTTTCCCTCTTCCAACCCAAATAGAGATTTTTTAGGATTCAGAGAAATTCCATATTTCCTACACTTAGTGAAGACCTACCTTAGATGATTTAGGTGTTGTTGATTAGATTTAGAGAATACAGTGATATCATCTAAGTATATTACCAGGAAGTCATGGATTTCCTTCACAAAATCTATATCCATAGCTCTTTGAAAGGTGGCCCTTACGTTCATTAATTCAAAAGGCATTTTCACATATATGAAAGTGCCCTAAGGAGTCCTGAATGCAGTTTTTTCTTGACCATCTGGGTGGACTAAAATCTAGTTATAGCCAGAGAACCCATCTAGCCGTGAGATTCTGGTTGAACCTACTACCCTCTATAATATGTGATCCATTTTGGGAAGAGGGTAGTTATCCTTGAGTGAAACTTTATTTAGATTCCTAAGGTCAGCACATAGTCTAATTTTGCCAATTTTCTTTCTTGTAGGTACCAAATTAGAAACCCAATCAGAGAATCTAATTGGCGCAATGATTTTGGCTTCGTACATTCTTTTGATTTCCTTTTCAATTGAAGGTAATAGGATGGGGTTAATCCTTCTAAGCTTCTATCTAAAAGGCTTCTAGTTTTATTTTAAGGGAATGGTGTGTTGTATTATGCTGGTATCATAGGACTTAAGGTCCTCATAACTCCAAGCAAAAACATCTTGGAATTCCTTTAATAGTTCTATGTATTTCACTTTTTCATTAGGAGGTAAGGACTTTGAAAGTTTTATCAGTTTAGGATCTTCTTTAGAGCCTATGTTACACTCCTCTATGTCAAACTTTAAGGGCTCCATTTTTGGCTTTCTTGGGACATCGTTTGAATCAAACAAGTCCTCCAAAGGAGTTAATCCTTTAGGAAAAAAATTATCTTTGAGATTGATGACTTCAGATTCCTCATCAATTACCTCATCAATTTCAATTTGTTTTAGGTTTCGAATATCTGATTTTGTAAGCTTTGTGGGATGGAATCTATCTGTCTTTTCATCTTCTACTTTGTTAATTTCTATTTTATCTATAAATCAAGATCTAATGTTATATCAATATCTGTGTTGCTATTTACAAATTCTTCATCTAAAGTCAGAAAATTGTTAATTTGTTGGTCATTTTTGAATACTTTCCAGTTCTTTAAGTTATCAGGAATAGCAAGTCTGTGCCTAACCTTAGCAATGTACTGATGGTTACGCTGAAAAGGTAACTTGCAAGTACTAGCAAACATAGCCAGACTATGAGCTTGCATATTGTGTTTTCTTGGAATAACATCAAGCTTAGTTTCTAAGAAGGTATTTAGTATTTCTAAAACTATTCCTCTATAAAATCCTAACCTAGGATCCCTAGTCATATAAACAATGTTTATTTGTTTTATTACCAACTCAGAATCTCCCATAATAGAGACTCTTATGGCTCCTAACCTTTTGACCAATTTAAGACCTAAAAGAAGTGCTTTGTACTCAGCCATGTTATTGGTACATTTGAAGTTCAATTTGTAGGCATGACCCTCTGAGTGATCGTTTTCTAAGTTGTAAATCCATACTCTTGCTCCTGCACCTAGTTTGTTTATTGACCCATCAAATTCAAGATGCCAAAGAATTTCATGTTCATAATTCTTACTGTCTGGGGGAACAAAATCTTCTTTGATTAAAGTATCTAGATCATCTTTATTATCTGAAATTTCTTGAATTTGGACAATTTGATTTTCTTTTGCTACTGCAATTTCTTTTGGTTCTGAAATAATGTAGTTTGAAGTATTTTCTTGATTTGTTTAAGCATTATAAAGAATGAAAGAATCAATGTCAGAATGCATTGAATATATAGGAAATTTTTTAGGCCTTTCCTGGCTACTCACTACATACTTCATCAGAGTCTCTCTCTACAATTTTTTAGGATGTCCAAAGACTGATATGGTAGCATAAGACATGTCAAGTTGAAGAGATCCTTGGAGTTTATCACCCCACGATCTAGACAAAAACATGCCATATTTAAGTGGTATATCAGCAACAACTATGTCCATAAGAATGGTCTTAGCAGGTTATTGTATTAGGAAAACACACAGATCTTTTATAAGTCCTAGGAACTTAACTTGGCTTGAATCAAATGAAAACAGGTCCTTGTAAGGCCTAGTGATATCCAAGTTTAGCTTCTCCATAGCAGATATAGGCATAAGATTGTGTGAAGCCCCAGAGTCTAGCATGGCATTATGTAGGATTTTATCCTGGATGTTAAGGCTAATGTAGAAGGGTTGGGTGGTTTTCCTCCTTCCACTAGTTTTTCATTAACATCAGGACCGAAAATTAACTCAGGTTGATCATCAAATAAGTTAACAAAGTCTTCATTATCAACGAAGTTTAAATATTTTCTTATTTGAGATTTGTAAATTTCATGTTTAATTAGTTCTATTAAAGGAACTGATATTTTCAGTTTGGCCACCTCTGCCCCCAAATTCAAAGGCAAAGGGGATTTCTCTGTTTTAACATTTGGAATTTTAACTGCAGGGTTTGGAGTAGTTTCTTCTTCTTTTTGAGTGTTTGGAGTCCTTTTTAAAGGATTTTCTAATACGATTTCTGGAGACTGTTCCAATGTTTCCTTGGAGGGAAATGAAGTGGAAGGTTTCTCATTAGAAGGTTGGCCATTGGGTACATATTCAATGGTGGGACTGGGAGGGTTTTGATTTGTTCTAAAGAGGATTTGGAGAGTTTTAGTAACTAGAGCTGCTTTAAGTTTCTTAGGCTGATTAGGTACTACTTTCTTTTTTTGGTTTGGAGCATCAGTGTTCGTTTTTCTCCTTAAATTGTATTTTTTATGCACCTCACAAATAGCAGAATCATACACTTTCTTGTAATCGAATGATTATCCTGTTCGAGTCTAGAACTACTGAAGCATATGTAATTCCTGATCATCTTGAGTCAAAATGACAGTTTCCTAATCATCTAATCCCATTAAATTAATTTGAGTGTCTTGCTCAAGGTCTTCTGAATGGGAAGTTTCAGCATAATTTTGCTGGAAAGGTGGCCTAATATTCTGATCAAGCCCATTCTTCCCAGTATTTTGGTTCTAGTTCTTCCTAAAGTTTGGATTTCTCACTGGAGGTGCATGTTGGTTGTCTTGGTGAGGCTTCCTTTCAATTTTTTCTATCCTATCTATCAATTTTTCCATTCCTTTGGCTAAAGCATCCATTTTTTGGTCAAAGGGTGAAGCTTCCTCTTTCAAGGGTACTCTCCTTTCATTTCTAACCCTAGATCTTTTGGCAAGCAGATTAGATTCTACACTAACTGCTGCACTCTACATATTTTCTAGGGTTGGTGGATTCCTCTCTCTCAGTTGGAAAGCCATATCAGTGTTAAACCCGTCTGGAAATTTTATCAGGGCTAAGCCAGGTGGAGGTCTAAGTTCAAGAGGTATTGCATTATATACATTGTTAAATCTAGTAAGGTAATCCTGAATGGTTTCGTTTGGTCCCCTCTTGGTGTTTTCATATTCAAAAATAATTTGAAGAGGGTTCTTTTTCTTCTCCCACCTATTTAAAAATTGCTGGTAAAAAACTTCTAAACTATCTATACTATTGTTAGGAAGAGATCTAAACCATGTTCTCACTTCTCCAGCTAGAGTTTGGGCAAAAATTCTCATTTGAACACCTCTTATGTCGATTTCATGCTGTTCGAAATAATCTGTCATTTTTCTTGTGTGTTGTTGTGCTGTGTAGGATCCAGTGCCATCAAATAGGACAATTTTACTTTGGTAATCTTCAGGCATGACACCTTGTGGAGTAGGCATCACAAGAGGGGCATATCTATTTTCCATGGCTCTGAGTTGGGCAGGACTGAGAATAGGAGTTGGGGTAACAATGGGATTTGGGATAACAGGGGGTGTTTTAGAGGTTGAAGAGGAACTGGGGGTACTAGGTGTTTGATGGGTAGTGATAGGCTGATGGGGAAGCGGAGGTATGAATGGAGGTGTGGAATGAACTTCAGAAATGTGAGGAAATGATGGTGAACTAAAGGAAGTTCAAATTATTTCAGAAAGTTTAGGGATCCTAATAGTAGTAAGGGATGACCGAGGGGAATTTAGAAGGTACTGATCGATTCACTAGTTTTCCTTTTGGACCTCAAGCTCTTTAATGAATTCCGGATCTAGAAATAGGTCATCAAGTGCACTTTCAGACTTGGTTCTGAATAGGGAGAGGTCAAATGACTCGTCAAAAGGGAGGTCTTCTAAAAAGAACCACTCATCAGGACAGGAATCTACTTTGATCAAAGGTCTTGGGCTTACTAAGCTTTCTTGACTTCTAGCTATTATCAAAATAAGGTTGGGATTGTCAAATACATAGGGAGGATTTGGATCAAGGTTGGCCCTTGTATAGTAAGTTCTCCTTGAAGCTAGATTTCAAGCTTTTTCTGATTTTTTTCTTTTGAAATTTTAGAAATAACTTCTAATAAACCCTTTAAGAGGCTTGAAATAAAAATTTGAAATTTATCAAAGGTTTATTAAGACTGAGGGTTTGATTCCCCAGTATGGTTGCCACTATGTTATCACTCAGAAGTCCTCCCTAGAAGTTATAAAAAGATGGAATAATATGAGGTAACCACAAACCTAATCTTTTAGACTCGAGTTCTAGCCAACCCAAGTCTAGAGAGGGCTCTCTCTTTATAAGTTAACTTTGTTTTGGGTGTGATTTCAGGCTAGCTCTTAATGCTCATGAGGTTTTTATTTTGTTTGGGTGGTGGAATTCTGGGAACAAATGGATAGAGTGGGCCTTTCAAGCCATTAGGATATGGAGTCAATAAAAGAGTGGCTTAAATGGATCAGGTCAATTACTAAAGGAGGAGTACACAGGGTAGGCTAGCACAACAAAAGGCAAATCTGCAGGTTCAAATGGATGAGGTAGTCCTAACCAAGGTGAAAGGGAAATGAAGAATCCGTAAACTGGGATCAAGATGAAGAACAGAAGGAGATCAGTAGCAAAGGGCAACTAAGAATCCTTTACTATGGACGTAAGGGGGGAAACTACAGAAGTAAGGGAGCAGTTAAGAATTCCCAGACTAAGATAGTTTAGAAAAAAACATTAAGAAGGTAAACAGTCAAAATAGAGAGCTTTAAAGCTAATTCTGAAATATCATTCCTAGTTTACCATTCAGATTTCGTGAAACACATGTCATTATTTGTAAACATGAAGAGATAGCACTTATTTGATTTCCACTGTGCACAAGAATCTTGTGAAATGTCTTTAACTTTATTCCATGATCCAACAAGCCAATCAAATCTTAATTACAATAGCTCCTTAACTTGACAAGAAATGTCTACAATAATGTCTTTGAATCCACCTTAATTACTTAGAAATACGAAGTATTTATACAAATAATATTACAAAATATCTCATAATAGTTTGAGAACTATTCTAGGAAATCGAAAATATCTTCAAGCATGAAGATAGAGACAAATGGAAAATTGCCTTCTTGATGTCCCTTTTATTGTGATTGTGTTGGCTGTTTGTAATTCGGATTTGGCTCTTTGTGTTGACTGATATCTATGTGCTAGAATCACTTTATGTCTTCAACCTACTGATACACTTTACCTGTTACACTTTCACCCTATTTCACCCGACTGCCATCGGATTTACTGCAGTAAATTTATAGTAAATCTGTTAGTTTTACCAACCATCCATCTTTAGGTAATTTTACCTTAAGCATCTTTCTATATGTCTCATCAGCTTTGGTGTGCTTGGAAAAATTTGTCTTGTTGACAAATAGATGCTTTACCTCATGTTACAGGAAGAACAGATTTTCCAAATTGTCATACAATACCTTTCCGATGGGTAAAGATTTTACCCCTGAAGTACTAGCTTGGTCCTTGGCCAACGTGTTTAGTCTATCCACATAGTCCTCTTGGGTCATAAGTTTGTCATGGATGACCATAGGGTTGGGAAGGCCTTTTTCCCTCAAAATTCCAAAATTTGTCATCAACCTATCAATATCAACTTGCATGCTTTGGCATTTCTTCTCAAGATTGAGCATAAGGTTCCTTTCAGTAAGAACCTTCTTGATTTCTATGATGATCCCTGTCCTATCTTCTATGCCCAGTTCATCCAACTGATAACTATTTTTGTTGTTCAAGAGCTTTATCAGTTGGTTGGCCTCCTCAGGCTGGTCTCCTAGATCTCCTTTGGTCTTTTCTATTGCTTCGGTGGCCACTTTCACCAGTTTAGTCTACTCAAAAAATTACTTGAACTGATTGCCAAACATCATTGACAAAGTCAATGATGTTGGACCAGAGCATTCTTTTATTTGTCCTAGTGGTTTTTACAATGTTAAGTCATTTTCAATAAATTTTACCCTTTCACCCATTCTTTGACTCTTCTGAGCTCCTTCTTTCTATTGTATTTATGCAATCTTGTAGTCATTTTTTAATATTGACACCTTTTCTTTAAGTCTTTAGGTTCTGTAGCCGGGATTTTCATTTCTTCCATGGATTACACTAATTATGTTGTCTTCTCTGTAGATGTACCTGCACTTGATGTACCTGTGATTGGCATGGTTGTAGCTGGTGGAACTATTGGTGCTAAGGAAGTAGCCAATGTAGAGGGAACTGCTGTAGAGATTGTAGGAATGACAGTCTGTGGAGTGGTGGCCAACTCACTCTATTTGGACTGAATTAAGTTGTCTATCTCTTTCTCTGTTTCCTTTAATTGATCATATGTTAGAAAATTATATGTTACAAAGCAATGGAACACATAAAATATTGCAGAAATATAAACATAGAAAACGCATAAAACAAGAGAGACAGAGATATACGTGGTTCACCCAGTTTGGGCTACGTCCACGGAGAAACAGCAAGGCCTTCTTTTATTATATTATCCAGCAAACTAAAGAGATAAAACCTACAACAGATCTGCTATAACACCCTCTTCGCTCTCAATCTCCTCTCTCTTCCTCACTCAGAATACAGATGTTCATAGACGCAATA
>APFE030762652.1:96755-108901 GCA_000404065.3 Pinus taeda | reverse complement strand
TTATAATTTTTTCATATAAATATCCATAGTTAAGATGGATCTAAGCTCGATTTGAACCTATGGAAGAAGGGGAAACAAATTATTCACCAAGCAATATTATCAATATATTTATAATTGTTTCATATAAAGACCTATATTTAAGATGGATCTAAGCTTGTTATATATGTAACATTAAAATTTAACTTGGAAAATAGTAATATATACACACCCAACATGTCACCAGAGATTGAACCCATGTAACAAGGGAAACAAATTATTCACCCAGTAATGTTATCAATAGATTTATAATTTTTTCATATAAGATCTGTAGTTAAGATGAATCTAGATTGGTTATATATAGGTGTGGGTATGCTTCTTCAAGTTCAAATAGAATATAAATTTTAAAATTTCATAAAAATGCAACTTATTTTAATTCATGCTCATGAATTCAAAGTATAAAATGTAAATTGTGAATAAAAAAAAAAAAAAAAAAAACACTAAATTCATTAATTTAAAACCAACAAACATATATATATCCAATTTCTAAATTTTATAATTAAATTTCAAAAGGAAAAAGTATTCAATTAATATGTTAAAGATGCATAGATGAATCTATGCTAGTTATTTTATGATTTTTGAATTCATGAATTTAAAACATGCACATGTACTTGTAAAATTAAGAGTGATATAAAATTCAAAATAAGAAAATGGAGTTAATATAGATTTCATGAAAATGGATTATTATTTTTTAGTTTTCATTTTATTTTAAATAATTTGACCGACTCAACATAACACAACATTACATTATATTCATTAATTCTCAATATAAAAATTATTGAGAAAAAGTATTCAATTAATATGTTAAAGATGGATAGATGGATCTACGCTAGTTATTTTCTGATTTTTGAATTCATGAATTTAAAACATGCACATTTACCATGTACCTGTAAAATTAAGAGATATAAAATTCAAAAAAAGAAAATGGAACCAATATAAATTTCGCTGAAATGGAACTAATTATTGTCTTTTAATTTTAATTTAATTTTAAATAAATTGACCGACTCAACATAACATTACATTAATTTTTTCATATATCCTAAAATCCCTATAATGAAAAATAGAAATATCAACCAATCCATATATAAGCTTAAAGTTACTTTTCCCTTTGCAGGTGGAGCAGCGGTTTGTCGGTGCCTTTCTACAGATTTCTAGGTGTGGTGGTTTTCATCGGAGTTGTTTGCGGGTGCTCTCTATTTCGAGGTCTACTTCCAAGGGTGTTGCTGCCAATTCATCATCGTTTTATTGGTCCCATGTTGCATATGCATTTGCTAGCTTAGGGGTCGTCATTTGGTTTTCTTGCTAGGATTCGTTGCCTATTTCCTACTGTTGGGGGTTCCTATTGTCGCCTTAGGGTTTTGGCGTCTCAACAAATTTTTTTGTGTGCCTCGTGGTTTGTTACATGTTGCCCATTATGGGCTTGTCTTTGTGGCTATGTCATTTTATGGTGGGACTTCGGAGCCATCAGGGTTTTCTCACAGATCCACCGAGTTACATTAAGGTTCTATTGGTTGGCCTTGTGCCATTTTAGTTGCCATGCTCATTTGTTGGGGTCCCTTGACCCATGTTATAAAATGAGTGGTTAACCATCAATTTCCCATAGACTAGACATGGTTGATCTCAAGTTTGTAACATAAAGCCCTCTACTACCCCTTAAAGCTTTATAAGATAGAAATCCACAAGGGAAGCTAAAGAGGTATGAATTCAAAAAAGCCAAAAGATCATGCAATGTTGTGCATGACATGCATTCCTTTATTATCTCCACAATAATTTTGGATATGGTGGGTGTCTTCTAATGCCATTGGCTCTATAAGGGTTAGTTCTTTCATGTGAAGCTTTAAGAGTTTGATTGAGCCCTTATTGTTCATCCCTTTGGTGCTATATTTGATTTCTAGAGCTAGTCTTAGTGACTAATGTTTATTGTCTTGTTGGTTTAATTATAAATCTATGGAGACCACCTTTTTTAACACCTTTTTCTACCTAAAGACTAGATGTCAGTAGCCAATTTTGCCTAGTGCTTTTTCTAGGGTTTCTTTGATGGCTCTGCGTGCCTTTTTTTAAATGATACTCCTTTAGGGTTTTTTATTTTTATTTTTTAGTATGTCATTTCTAGGTTTTTCTTGTCGATTAAAGTATCTTACGACATTGTTTTCTTGTCAGTCAGAATATCTTCCTACGTGTTTTTTTTGTTGGTCAGAGCATCTTCTGGTGATGCCATAATAATGAGTGGTTGCCCATTGTTGAGCTATATCTAGTACTCCCTACAAAATTTCTTTGATAGACTTGTGTACCCTCTTTCTTGATATCATTCATATGTAATAAGAAAATTATATTAACACATATGCTATATTTCATACTATATATAAAATTTTTAATTATTTTATAAAAAATAATTAGTTTTTTTTGAAAAAAAAAAAGAAAATTACTTTAAAATAACAAAGATGAAAATATGCTAGCCAAACTTTTACAATCTAAGTGATTGCACATTTATATGCATGCACCTGTCGGTAGACAAAGAAAGTGGAAATCTTAATTTCCCTGGAACCGTTCAGATATCGTGTACGAAAAACAAAACAGATCTTGTACAACAATTGCTATATATGACTTTACTTGTGTACTTGAAAAACTAAGATAAACAAATTTCTAAGGTTACGCAAAGCCATAATATGTAACTAAAGAAATAAAAGTTCTCGGCTGTTTTTGAAAATCGTATTCAAACTATCAAGCGATCTTTATTAACGCTCTTTGCGAACCACTGGAATAACTGTTTGGTTTGTCTTCAGACTCTGCTTCCAAAACTTTCGGTTTTCCGAAACACTTTTTTAGTTTAGTTATTCAAAGGATTCAATATATGTCCACTTTTCTCTTCATTGATCACAAACATGTAAGTATGGTCAGCTATAAAGTTAGACAACAAAATTTAAAATTCAAAAGAGGTTATGGTAATCGGTGTAGTTTGTTTTATTAATTTTCATAAAAGAAGCAACAACAACAGAAATTGGAAAAAAAATAATTATTTTAATATTTATGACGTTAAAGATAGTTTAAAGGATTTATTGCTTTTTCATTTGCTTGATGTATTTGACTTTTTTTTTCCTGTGAAGTCTTACAATAAATGTTTTCAGCTTCTCGACAAACCCCTAGCTAAATAGATCATCTTAAGAGCTAGCTGCCAACATATCTGCATAGCTTTCCCTGTTGTCTTTCTTGACAAACCCCTAGCTAAATAGATCATCTTAAGAGCTAGCTGCCAACATATCTGCATAGCTTTCCCTGTTGTCTTTGAAGGTTACACATTCTAAAATGAAATGCTCTTTTGTTTCCACTTTATGCAAAAACAAAAAACTCATACTCCTTCCTCCCATACTTTTTTTGGCCTTTTCCACAACCTTATTTGACAATGGAATTGATGAGACTTAGACCTTAACTAAAACAAAGAAGTTGATGAGAATTAAACTTTAATTAAACAAGAAGAATTTTAGCTTTCCAAAAAATATTAGCCTCTGCCCTTTTTTTAACATCTATTCCAATAAAAAAAACAACACCCAACAGATTTTTTTCATAAATTATCTGCCTCCACCTCATCTCCTTGGGATAGATGATTCTTAAAAAAAAAAAATTTAAGCTCGATACTTCCATTTTTTTTACGAGGCGAGGAAATACATGGAAAATGAACGATTGTCCAGGGAAGACATGGAACTTAGCAGTCACCAACTCTCTAAATAAATTGTTTATTTGTTTTAGTCATCATTAGGGTTTGCCGATAAGAATACTCTGGTTGTCCATGGTTCCTCCTTGCCCATCAGAGAAAGGGGTTCTCCTTAAATGAAAAGAAAGAAAGGTTCCATTGTTAGACAAAATGAAAATTTGTAGTTGGTTGTGGCCATACATCAAGCTGGAGAATTTAGTAGCAAATCTTTGGTTGGTAAGGTTTGTGGGAGGAAATTTGGTTTACCTTTACTTCAAGAGTGGGTTGAAGCGTTTATCTCTTCCCTGGTCAAGAACCCTGTTACAGTTAGGGTTTTAGCTAAGGGTTGGATTCATTTATTTTTCACCATTGTGGAAGATGCAAATTTGATTTTTTCAGTGGGGGAGAAGCATCCTCATTGAAGAATCATGATACAACACATATCGCCGAAGCGAGCCGATTTCATCATACAACATTTATCGCCGAAGCAAGCAGATACCATCATACAATATATATATTGCCGAAGCGAACAAAATTACTACATCACCGAAACACATACGTCATCACCGAAGCAAATGTGCTGCAGTATCGCACAGCACCAGCAAAAATTGAAAGATTGAAAGTGGCTGGGGTTGCGAAAGCCAACTGCCCCAACCAACACATCATGCACTCACGTGCAAAGATGCAAATCTGATTGAGGGTTCGGTTTAGAAGATTATTTCTTCCCTGGTTATTTTTAAGAAGTGGATAAGAAGGAGAAGTCTAATTCAGGCTTGGTATGGGTGTGCATTCGAGGCGTTCTGGCACATATGTGGTACGAAAAGGTCTTTCGTTATATTGGTGACAAGATTGGAACATATATTTAGTATGATTCTTCCTATAATTCTTCGGGTGATATCCCTATGGCACATATCCTTATTAGTGTCGATGTGCATGGATCTGCCAGATGCTATGGATTTGGGTCCAGATTTTGAACCCATTATCCTGGATTATGAAAACTTAACTTTTTGATGTCGACATTGTCATCGGTAGTGTTTTTGGTGCATCCTCGTTGACATCAGAACAAATATCTACTAGTTCGAGCCTCCTGGAAGCTACTATCTTGAGTGTTACAACCGCCATTGTGTCTGAGGGTTCGAGGTCTGACATTCCTTCTATTGTTCAATCGAAACCTGTTAATGAAGGAAAGGAACCAGGATGCAGTAAACTTGTAAAAGGATGGACTTCACCTGGAAAAAGCAGGATCATTGGGTTATTGAAGAACATGATCATGATTTTTATGAGGAGTCTCATCTTTTTGTTTCTGCTGCTTGGTCTTTTATATTGCAGATGTCTGGTATGGCAAGAGTTTTCATGTATATTGCTATTATATTCAGTTTTTCTGATGTATATCCTTGGTGTTGTAAGATTGTTGTTCATATGTAAGATTGATGTATATCCTTGGTGCTGTAAGATTGTTGTTTATATGGATATTTGGGCTACTGTATACATATTTTTTTGAGATGTAATGAATTGTGTTTCTTCTTTTGAGTCTGTATACATATTTTTGAGATGTAATGAATTGTGTTTCTTCTTTTGAGTCTCTGAGCTGTAGTTAGTATTTTGCACACTTTTTCTCAAGCTTCTTTTGAGTCTCTGAGCTGTAGTTAGGATTTTGCACACTTTTCTCAAGCTTATGGAGATGCTGGCAGATAATAGTTTTTTTTTTTGGGTCCTTGTGTAATTTGTTATTATTCATCATAGAGATTAGGTTTGGAATATGTAATTTGTTATTATTGATGGTAGAGATCATGTTTGGAATATGTAAGAATTTTTTTGGTCTCTATGTAATTTGTTATTATTGAAAGTAGAGATCATGTTTGGAATATGTAATCTTATCATTTTATGAATAAAATTATGTTATTTTCTTATGTAATTTGTTATTATTGAAAGTAGAGATTATGTTTGGAATATGTAATCTCATCATTTTATGAATACAATTACATTATTTTTCTTAAGAAAAGATCATGAAAACCTACCTTGTTTCACCATTAAGCAAATTAAAAATACCTGCCTATGTTGTTGAGGAATAAAAATTTTTCGGCCATGTACCCTTGAAGGCATTTACCAAAACCAACCTAGTATGTTCGTCAACAGAATTAGCTAGAAACAGTCCCTGAATTTTCCCCTTGGTTTCATGTGCAACCCAACTATTCACCTCCGCTCTAACTCCATTTGACTGATTACTTTTTGTTAAAAGAATGACAACATAAATCAGAATAACATTTTTTTGTTGTTTTATAGGCAAATTCTTATCAATAGACAAAAGTTTTCCTTGAACAGGGTTTACAACTTTAGTAAGAGGCCCTCGTCCTCGACTTTGAGATCTCTTCGCCTCACACTCCATGCCCTCTATGATTTGAAAAGATATTCGAAAACTAAAATCAAATTGAATATAAAAAGATATGAAATAAAAGAAAACTTATGGGCATATTTCACTTTTTTACATGCCTGAGCTAACTTTTCTCCCCATCAAAATAATAGAAGAAATTATAATTTTTTTAGTCGCCCTATGTACTAATTTTTCTCAACCATAGAAAAGTCATATAAGTTTTTTAATCTTTTAATTTTAAAATTTATGAAAAATTATAGTTGCCTCATTTCTTTACATGTTTGTGCTAATTTTTCTCAATAATAGAATTTTTTTTTATAATTTAGTTTAGGTATATCATTGTGCAATCTTACACTACGTCTTTGAGCAATCTTACATTAGGCTGTCACATCTCTTCATTACTAGACTATACAAGTTAATTTAGATATCATATTTATGATTGTATATGATAAACTTTAAACACTAAATAATTTATTGTAAATATAAGTCTTACCAAGTTTTCGCTTGAATTTATGATGAAACTCTCTTATTTAACATTGAACATAATTAAAGGTGTAGTCTAACTTATAGATGAAATAGCCTTTTTAACTAGAATCCGACAATATCATTTCAAGCAAAAAAGTGATATTTTGTTGTTTAGAATATATTTTTGAATGCATAAATAGATTCAATACCCTAAAAAAAAGGCACTCGAATTTTACAACTTAAGCAAATTAAACTCAAAACTTAAACAAATTAAACTCAAATTTTTAAAAATCTCACCTGAATTTTAGTTAAAATTAATCATACGAAAAAGACCATTTCATCTATAAATACCACTACTCCTAATTTAAATATTTAAATTTAAAAAACCTTAAAATTAATCATACTTGAAATATTTAATTTAAAAAATATTAAGTTAATCATGTGCCACATTCCAGGACAAGTCAGAAATCTTATATGGGGAAGGTAAGTAAGAGGATATTGCATATATTTCAAACCTATTTGGGGTGAGGGTTATTCCGATTGGTGATGGTTTGAAGTATCTGAGATACAAAATCAAGCTCAATAATTATCGTAACCAAGAGTGGCTATGGATCGTGGATAGATTCCACAAGAAGATATCAAGATGGGCACATAGGTGTCTTACACTTGGAGACAGAGTCATACTTGTACAATCAGTACCACAACAACTAGTTGTACATTGGGCACACCTATATTGCATACCTGCATCCATCATTAAACCAATTAACTGTGCTATTGCTAGATACATTTGGGCTTGATCCAAAACAAAGCATACATATCATCTGGTTAAATTAGACAAGATCACTAGACCCAAGGCTATGGAGGGCTGGGGCATACTGAACATAAATCTTTTTAGATGGGCACTCCTCACAAAATCTCTATGGCAGGGACTACTTGGCACAAGTATTTGGAGCAAGATCATCAAGACAAAATATCTTAAGGAGATTGAGATTTGTCACTGGTTGAGAGAGGGATTGGTTGGCAAGGCTTATGGATCTGCTATATGGAATACCCTCAATAGAGTTCGCCATTGGCTCATAGAAAGGATCTGTTGGAACATGGGATCCGGGAAGGACATTATCATTGGGAGGGACAAGATCCTTGAGGCCGAATTGCACAAAATTTACACAACGGAACTCATCCACTATCTATACACAAGGGGTATTATATTTTTTTATAAGGCCATACGAACTTGGTCAAGCAACATGCCGATTTGGAAAGAGGCGGAAGAACTGGCCTTGCAAGGGGACTTGGTTGACACCTGGAGGAACATTGTTGCTGAGATCCGGAATGCTGGGATATACAAATTTGATATGGGAGATCAGATTGGGTGGGATGGTATCATCAAAAAGGGTTCTATCTCTGTTGTGGATACTTACAATTACATCTGCTACAACACACATGACTCCCATGACCACTGTTGGTTCACTAAGTTCTAGAATGTACAAATCCCACACAAGATTATTTTGTACACCTAACTAGTTTGGTAGAACAAGACACTCTCTTGGGAGAACTTGAAGAAGAGGGGCATACTGGGACCTGGTATTTGTGTATTTTGTTGGCAGGAGGAGGAGGACAATGTCCACATTCTCTTAAGATGTCCTATTGCAGTTCAGATTTGGCACGGTTTGTCTGTCATTCTCTCCTTTGTATACATTGACAACTATTCCATTGATACATGCTTACATTGGTGGAGTACCCAGACTAGGCATCGGTGTGCCATCTCGATGCTAACTTTCTGGGAGATCTGGAGAGCTAGAAACAACATTATATTTGATCACAAATATTTCAGTGTTGACATGATCATAGATAACATACACACTGCGATTGATCCACTGCAACGACCATTGCCTCATCCAACTATGGGGTCTCATGACACTGATGATCCATTTATTACATATCCTGTTGGTTTCTTTGACGGTGCATAACAAGGAGGGAAATGCGGTTGCGAGATCTGGGGCTGCATGGACAACAACACACAATATAGAATCCACTGGGGGGCAGAGGGGGCACTGACATTAAGGTAGAGGTTATGGCGCTTTGGGGGCTGCTATGGTTTGCAGAGTTTCTAGACATCCACAACATCAACATATTCAGATACTCCCAAGCCATCATCAATCATATCTTGGGATCCTCACACTTTTCACATCCACATCTTCAGGGCTGGCTGAGGTGCATCAAGAACCTACAAGACACACTACTGGGCGTCTCTATTCAACACTTACATAGAGAACACAACACTGTTGCAGATTCTTTATCTAAGCAAGGTCTCCTCAACTCACTGGAGGGGTTTCATTCACTCTGGAGGTTGATGGATGCTCGACAGATGCAGGTTTTGCAACATTTCCCCGACCTTTGTCTCCACTGCTTTTGTTTCTTGCGCTGTGTCCACTATAGGCTGCACAATAGGCACATATTTTCCTCATATATTTGGACTATATCTTGGAGTATTTTGATATATGTACTCCCTTCTTTTCTGTTTTGGTTGTGACTTTTATTATGAAGACATGGTATGTACTGTCGCTTGACAACAACTATTTTAGCATTTCTCTTGGGCTACTGATATATTGGGAGACAATATACAATTCATATGATGCATCTAAATGGAACTCAATGTACTGATTTTATTGTTTATATAATAAAATCAACGCTTTTTCTTATTTGAAAAAAGATTGTGTCTCCACGTTTGTTTTTTATTAACAAAAAGAATTTGAAGTACTATCTCAATCTTGAATCATAAACGATAGGTGTAAAACGTGGGAAACAATAACCATCATGAACATGAGCCATTGTTGTATTTTTTTTTTTTTAAATAGAGATATCATGATTGTATAATATTTATATTATATTATTTTGTATATATAAAATTGATTATTTTAACATAATGTCATTATAAGTGGGTCAACTTTCACAAATAACACATTATTGTAGGTTTGGTTCATGAAAAGGTAGTTCTAACTCAGGATGTGGTCATGAGAGGTTGTGGAATGACTTATGGGTGATCTAGTTCTAACTCATGATGTGGTCCTGAGAGGTTGTGGAATGACTTATAAGTGATCTAGTGCTCTCAAGGGATATCAATAGGTTTTCGGATTGTATACCAAAATTTTATTACTATGTAGACTCTGCGAAATCAGCGACAAAGTAGAATATATTTACAAGGGACTGATGTAACTTTAGCAAGAGGGTTCATAGACATTTTGTACCTATGCTTCGATTGTCTTTGTGAATTCGACGGGCTTGATGGTCTTCCTGCTGTTTGCGAAGAACCTCCCCCTCTTCTTCCAACATATTAATGTTTTTTTGTTGCCTTTGGACTTCAGCGTGCAGGTTTAATTGGTGGCGATGGAGGCAGTCCACCTCCTCCTCTAGCATGGCAGTTCTGCTCTGTTGACTTTGGAGTCAGCTCAAAGATTCTGTTTGTTATGTAAGTGATGTGCTGGCAGAGCTCGTTGATATACCCTGGTCGGTTCACTAGAGGATGAGGACAAAATTTGCAGTGGAAGGGGCCAGCGTAATCCATTCTACTGCTGACGCGAATGCTGCAATGGAGACAATTAACTCGAGTCGAAGAATGCAACTGAGCAATGTGAAATCAGTTCTGAAGGACGAAGTTGCTGATGAAAAGCCTCTCCAGAGTTTCTTCTGCTTCATTGTAGTTTGATGTGCGCCCACGGCTGATAGAAAGCTATATTGGGTCTAATTAACTGTCGCAAAGGAGACAATTAACTCGAGTTGAAGAGTGCAACTGAGAGATAGAGACAGATGAAGCTACACTGGAGTGTTCCCATGCGAATTGGCTTCACAGATTATTGGAAATGGGAGGATGATAAGGAATTTAATAGGCCAAGAGATGCCCTGCTTGTCTGAGGAGAGTGCGATAGATAGAGGATTTCAAACAGAGCTTAGCCCCATCCTCCTTCCCGTTGTGCTGGTTTGCCTGTTTGCCTGAGATATGATTTATGCTGCAAGTCTCCAAGTCCTGCATCATGGAGCCGAGCTCAGCCTCCATGAATGCAGGATCAAAAGCCATATTCTCCTACGCATCAGGAGAGATCACCGTATTACTTGCTATAGGAATAACTTGCACATCTTTTTTGTTTTTAATCACATGGTGAATCGGTAACTGTTTGGACTAATTTAAGGGAGACCGAGGATCAACCCTCACTGCTGCCACTATAACACCAAGAGTATATCCAACAACCTGCGAGCCAGACATACCAAATTATTATGATTTAGCAAGAGCTGAGACTCAGACGGATAAGGGGAGCCAGATATATCAAATTCTTATAATTTAGCAAGAGGCCCAGACTCACACTCACAAGGGGAGTCTAGCCATATATACCAAATTCTTATGATTTAGCAAGAGGCTTAGACTCAGACTGACAAGGGGAGTCTACTCCTTGAGCAGACAAAGGGAGTCTAGCCAGATATACCAAATTCTTATGATTTAGCAAGTTTACTCCTTGAGCCGAGACTCAAACGAATGAGGGGAGTCTTGAGTTGAGACTAAGGGAAGCCAGATATATCAAATTCTTATAATTTAGCAAGAGGCCCAGACTCACACTGACGAGGGGAGTCTAGCCATATATACCAAATTCTTATGATTTAGCAAGAGGCCTAGACTTAGATTGACAAGGGGAGTCTACTCCTTGAGCAGACAAAGGGAGTCTAGCTAGATATACCAAATTCTTATGATTTAGCAAGTTTACTCCTTGAGCCGAGACTCAAACGAATAAGGGGAGTCTTGAGCTGAGACTCAGACAGAGAAAAAGAGACTACTCCTTGAGCCAACATTATAACAAGACACTATACTCAATAAAATTTGAACAACGGTCTCATAAACTTCACCTAGCAAAATTGACCGTTAAACTACATCTTCCCTCTGATTAAGCGTCGTCATGGTAAATGCTTTGGGACATAGGTGTCCTTTGCCAAACCTAAACGGATGTTGGACATAAATATCATGAGAGAAGGGATGGATGAAATGTGCCACACTTTGCTAGTTGTCAAACCAAGGGCTCCACTTGTGCGTCCTTAGAGTGCACTCAAAATGTTATAGATTCATACTCGTGTTAAGGGAGGTCACCACCATGGTTATGCAAGATTTATTTTCCACCTTGTTCCTAGCAGTGATCACTTCTTCCTTACCATATGTGGGGGAGTGCATATAAACTTTATAATATGAATTCATGGAATTACCCTCCAACTTGTTGAGCCATTTACCTTGCATTTCCTTTCTTCTAGATGGTAGGCTAAATTGGATTGAGCATCTGCCTCCTTTATCCATGATGGATATGTATAAGGAGTCAAAAGGGATAGTTTCTAGTATACGATTGAGTCCGTGGAAGAGGAATATAAGTAAGTTGTTCTTAGGTAGGGATTTCGAGAGAAGGTAGTGAATTGAGATGAGAGAGTTTTCCATAATTACAATAGAAGAGATGCTACATTTTTTGATCAATTAAAGCACTGCTAAATTGTTCAAGCTCCTCCAAGTTTTAAGCGAACTTGAATTCTGTATATCCATCAAGATTTATCAAAATCCCC
>APFE030762652.1:72117-84171 GCA_000404065.3 Pinus taeda | reverse complement strand
TATATAGATAAGTAAATAAATTAAAAAAAGAAGAAGAAGAAAAAAAAGTAAAAGAAAAAACAAAATGGATACAAAATCTCATACCAAGTATATTTAAAACATTTTACGTGGAGAAGCCCGTGGTTTTAAAAACAACTCATGGTAATTTCCCATGGTATTTTAAAAAGTTGAAAAAAAAAACAAAAGGAATACGTTTTACTTTTTACATGGAAAACATTTTAACGGAGGTTTTAAAAACAACCCATGGTAATAGCCCATGGTATTTTAACATCGTGACCGTGTCATATGAAAAGACGTGACCTTTATATTTATTAAGTGGGGTGACATTAAAAATTTATCAAGGAAGTAATTAACATTAAAAATTTATCAAGGAAGTAATTAAGTATATAAAAAGGACCAATTTATTATAATAAAAAAAAAGTGAAACTATTATTATTATTTTAAGATAATAAAGTTATTTTGAAAAGGGGTCTTAATATAAAGAAATACATACATATATAGAGGGCAACAATATAAAGGAGTATTATTTTTAATAAAAGGGTATTCAAGTTTTAACAATCCACATTAAAAGAGAATATTTGAAAAATATATATAGGAGAAATAAGTAATATTTTATAATAAAAATAGCTCCAATTGACATATTGTTTACGTAAAAACATCAAGGCAAAAATGGAGACTAGTAATGAAAGGCTTCCTAAAACCCATAGTACATGTGTTTGCACACTATTTAACACCAAAGGATCACTCGCAGGAAGAGACATCATAATCTCTATCAATCCTACTAAAAGAAGTAATTATGTTAGTCCTAAATGTGCTAATCAATTGGTGATTCCTGAATCAAATATAGTTGAAACAAATATTTTTGGCAAACAATACGATATAGGCAATCTCCATATACATATTGGAGATTCTACTTTACTTCACAATTCACTATGCAAACCTTATCTTTTAACGATAGTGACATTATTTTGGGATCACCATGGATGAAAACTCTAGGTTCCTTTATTCTAAATACTAAAAAAAAGTTGTTAACATTTTCTTACAAGAAGAAAAAAATAACACTCCAAGATGTTACACTAAAACCTAATTTAGTAACGCCAGAAGATATATCGGATATTTCAAAAGTAATTTCTCAAGAAGGTAAAAAAGTATTACAAAACATGCAAAATGAAATTGACAAAATCACAATTAACAAAAATGAATAAGTTTCTCGACTTAAAAACCATTGTGAAAAATTATTGACGCAAATTAAGAAACTTAAGGATAAGAAGTCATTAGAAAACAAGGTACAACAATTTATCGAGAAAGAAGTATCAAATGTAGGAATTCAAGTTGATGACAAAACAATAAATACTGATCCAGTGAATATGACAATTCAAGAAGACAAGTCAGTTGAAGAAATGACACACGTAGATGTTACAGTTCAGACAATGAACATCCCAAGTGAATGTTCCATAACCATCTCAACAACATCTTTGCCAAAAGAAAATATAAAAAATAACACATGCCCAGTAAGGAGAAATCAAACCAAAAAAGTTCCATATTGGCATCCGAATCATGAGAACAGACGAATCAACCATGCTAATAGTGATGTTTCGGATAATAGTGATGTAATCTCAATCTAGTCTTATGCTAACAAATCGTTACAAAATTCCAGTGATCAGAGTACTATACAGAAGATTAATCTGGGATGGTCTGATCGCTTCTCGGTGTGACAATTTTGTTTGTCACTAAGAAGATCATATCAACTTGTATCGACGAGGATGAGTATTCTGAGACAGAAAGACTTTCGAAGTCCGAAAAGAGATCAAGCCTTTTTTCATCGACAAGCTTTGAGGACAAAGCTCTTTAAGGAAGGAGGCAATGTAACGAATAAAATATATATAAATAATAAAGATAAATTGTAATAATGATTAGTTAACTAGTAATTAGGTTAAGAGGCATGTCTAAATGAGACATGACTCTTCATGAAGAGACTCTTGCTTGGTATATAAGCAAGCCTCTCGTTCTCATTTGTAAATCATTCATTCATTCTTATTCATATATTTTAATATAATATTATATCCTCAATGGATAACTTCATATTCCAAGTCTTTTGGAGTAATTAATTAATAGAAGGAACTTTGTTCGCTTCACTCCCCATCCTCAACTACTAATGTCTGATATCTATCTGGTTGTTTACGCTCCCTCATTTTGTTCCTTGGCGCACCGATGAAGTCCTCTGCATCTTGCATCTTGTAGAATCTGAAAAAGTTCCCTGCTCATTCTTCCTTTGCCAGCAGGTGCTTCTGTTAGCTCCTCCTCATCCTGTGATTCTTCCTGGCCCAAGGAAGAATTCTTTTCTTCCGTTGGTTGAAGAGGTTTGACCAATGGTTTCTATTTTGACTGCTCCTCGGAAGGCAATTCTCAAGATTTTCTCAAAGCCATGTCCTCCATGAACTTCACATCTCGTCGAACTACTACCTTCCTGCTCCCTGGAAGATACATTTGGTATGCCTTAGCGTTCTCACTATATCCCACTAGATATCCTTTCTCTGCAGTTTGATCCAGCATCTTCCACTTTTCCTCGGGTATGCGGCAATATGCTAACCTCCCAAATATCCTGAAATCACTGGCTTGAGGAGTCTTCCCTGTGAAGACTTTCTCTAGAGTAATCTTGCCCAATGATCGATGAGGAGTTCTATTCTAAACATAGACTGTTGTGTTGCATGCTTCTGCCTATAGGAATTTTGGCGTATCTTGATCATACATCATGACCCTAAATGCTTCTACAGTAGTCTTGTTCTTTCTTTCTGCTACTCCATTCTGCTCCGGATTGTAAGGAGTTGTCCACTCTCTTATGATGCCCTCCTTAGCGCAAAAATCAGTGAAGTCCTTATCGGCATACTCTCCACCATTATCTGAGTGCAAAACTTTTATTTTCTTCCCCGTCAGATTCTCCACCAGAGCCTTGAACTCTTTGAATCGACAGAAAACCTCATCCTTGGTTTTCAGAAAATAAATCCAAGTTTTCCTTGAGTGGTCATCAATGAAGGTGAGGAAGTACTTGGCACCACTAAGAGCTTTAGTGAACATGGGTCCGTAGATATCTGAGTGTATCAATCCTAGTACACTCTTGGCCCTGTTTTTAGCTCTAGGAAATGCTACTTTGGCATACTTTCCTAGAGCACATCCTTTGAATACATCATCTCGTTCTGTACTAAGATCTAGAACTCATGTTACAGTGCTCCTGAGAATTCTCAGAGCCCCATGATGCAAATGTCCCATTCTTCTGTGCCATTGTTCGTTCAAATTCTTGTCTCCATGATTGCCTATTACTGCCATTGGTGATTCTAGTTGTAGTTTGTAAAACCTGTTACTTTTGATCCTGATCTGCACTTTCTTTTTCTAGCTTAGGTGTTTGATGTATACTTTCTCCTTGATGAAGAAAATGTCATAGCCTTTACCTTGAAGTTGCGACACCAAAAGTAAATTCATCCCCAATTCTGGTACATGCAGCACACTTGTAGCACGGAACCACTCTCTGATTTCTGTTTGAAAAACTATGACACCCCTCCCTACTAGAGCACACTTTGCCTTGTTCCCCATGGTGACCTGAAAGTTCATCTTCTCCTCCCGATAATCTGAGAAACATTCCCGGATTCCAGTCATATGGCAAGAGGCTCCATTGTCTATATACCACACCTCTGATGATGCAGAGCTAGTCACACAAGCCACTTCTTCTTCCAGCCTGAAAGCCAACATAGAGAAATCAAAATCACGTTCTCTTGTGCAATTTTTCTGAAAATTTGTGCGAGTCTCCTTACGTAGATGCCTCTTCATCATGGTCTCGACCCATAATTGATTTTCCCTTCCTATCTTTGATTACTTGCTCTGATACCATATGAAAATTCTATCACTACAACAACTATTTATTTTACCTACTTATTTTCCCAATAAGTTATTTATGAAAATCCATCAGTAAACATTAAAATAAATTTTGTTGTAGATATCACACCATAATATAGAAACAAACACATGCACAAGAATCAACACATCGACACAGATATTTTGGACAACAGTCCCCAGAGAAACCCAATGTGCGAAAACCAGTGCAGCAAGGGAGGATTATATTATTTAGCAATTCTTTAGTACAACTGGGTGCCAAACTAGTTTACCCAACAGAGAGAAAACTCTCCAACATTTCTCCTAGTCTCAGCGTCAGCCTGGCTGACCTCTACATTGCTCCTAGACCCTCTGCATCAGCCCCTGCCTCTCTGCGTCAGCACTGGGCCTCTCTACATCACCCATGGAGGCCCTCCAGTGACTGCGTAGTCTGTTGCCTCTGCGTTTGCTTGAGAGGCTATGTGTCTGCTTCTCCAACCTCTGCGCTAATCTTCTGGTATTGTTCCCGACTCTCTGTTCCGTACTCGTTGCCTCCTGCTGCTCTACAGACCACTAGTTCGTATTTCTCAGCTAACCCCGCTCCAGAAATCGAACTGACTCATCTCCCTCAGTGTGTTGTCCAACTTACCCTCAAGCCTCTTCTTATACTTTTCTCGTTGGTCCATCAACGACCGAGATTAAATCTCTAATCAACGGCTAAGATTAGATTTGGCTTGATCCATGACTTTTGGAACCTTCTAACCCAGTTTTATATTAATACCCATTAATATTTTGTTTTTCCTAAGTTAATATTTAGGAACTCCATTAAAAATATTAATTATTTTAATATCTCTCAAACCGGGTACAATCTGTCCAAACCATTTTTAGGTCCTTGAGATCTCATGTGCTTTAGCCTCTGCACCAATTTTCATGGCTAGAGCACATCCAATGCTACCCCAAATCAACAGGATGCAACATGTTGGGTGATGCATTGTAATGAAGTGCTACATAGTGATGATAGGTGCAGCATAGTGAACGCAGCATGGTGATCGAATCACCTTGGAGAATTAGTTAAATAAGTATGCCTTCACTTCAGTTCAGATCTACAGTCCTTGACATAAGAACTTTAGTGCCATCTTCATGGTAAAGATCTTAGATGTCTAATCTTCTATCTTGTCAAGTCAAATTGTTGACTTTTGATGTATATGTATTATCTCTCTCTCTCTCTCTCTCTCTCTCTCTCTCTCTCTGCTGAACTATTGAAGATAATAAGAAGATTTGATCAAGGGTTTCCCCACATTCGGGTTTGTCCCTGGCTGGCACGACATCTTGTGTCCTCTTGTCTTTGCTTGTCTTCTGATGTTTATGTTTATGTTCTATCTGCACTTTACTATCTTGATGATGTTATTGCTAATCTCGAATTGATATTAAGATAAAAGTGAAAAATTGAAGTAAATTGCTCTTAGCAGAGAACATACCTAAAATTAAAACCTCATTTGGACACAATCACAAGCAAGTTCAATCTCCTCAAGATAGAAGTTGGAAAAGGATGAAGAAGAACAAGAACAAGATCGAAGTTTTGGACCCCTCTCTCTCTCTTGCTAGGCTTTCTACAGTTATTGGGCGAGATGAAATTCTGACGCTGCATTGAAGCTGTGAAGTTGCAACTAAGTCGAAACTGTGAATCTGCTGGAGAGGTCAAAGTTGCAGTAGAATCTGTTGGTCGAAATTGCAGTAGAATCTGTTGGTCGAAGTTGCAGAATAATTTGTTGCGAAGAAGAATTTGCTAGAGGTCAAAATTGCAGTGGTTGCTAAGGACCTGCTAGAAGGAAAGATCAACAAAGGACTTGGTCTTGGAGGGTCTTGGTCAAGGGTCATAGATCTTGGAATTCGTTAATTGAAGATTCTATAAGAAGAGAAGAATTCTTGTGGGTCTTCCTCTCAAGTGGATAGGTTTTGGCCCTGTCTAATCACCTATATCTTGTGTCCTTTTGTCTCGTTGTTCTTTATGGTTTGGTAGTTGTTTGATGAAAACAAAACAATAATAATTAAGGTGAAAAAGAATCTAATCAAGATAAGAAAAAATTCATCACAAGCAGCTATCAAAGTAAGATAAATCACATAATCTAGCTGCCCCTAGATTTCTCAACATGGTTTCAGAGCTAAGGTGACAAGACAAGGAAAGGCAACTAGAAGGACACTCAAAGGGCGAAGGACTAGAAGGATGCTAAAAAGGAGTATCAAGAAAGAGAAAAAACATTGACATTGTACCATCAAGAAAACATTCATAAGGACCGAATTCAAGCAAAGAAGACCTCAAATCTCCTAAGTTGGTAAAAGGACAGGGTATAGCCAAGCTCTTGGCTGAATCTAACTGCAAAATTCTGGGAATAAACACTATTATGCAGATATCAGAGAGAAGAATCCACAAGAACCTTCCTCTAGTTCACTAGAGAAGAATCCACAAGAACCTTCCTCTTCTACAGACTCAGGGCCTCTTCTACTTCACATTGAGGAAAAGTTCCTGTTATCTTAATGGTATGTCGATATTGTACATTTTCTTCGTAATTTCGAATACCCTACTAATTTCACCAAAAATCAATGCAGAACTCTTAAATTGAAGGCTATCAAGTATTGTATTCTCAATGCCAACCTTTATTGTAAAGATCCATTAAATATCTTACTTCTATGCTTGACTAAGAGTGAAACAGAAGGTGTTATTGATCAGTTTCACAAAAGAATATGTGGAGGTCATTATACTTGGAGAGCAGCCGCACATAAGATTTTGAGAGCAGGTTTCTACTGGCCAAAGTTGTTTTCACAGGTTGGAGCAAAAGTCAGATGTTGCATTCCATGTCAGATTTTTGCTGGTAAGCAAAGATTGTCAGCACTCCCTCTTGTTCCAGCTTTGATTCAGGCACCTTTTTTACAGTGGGGACTTGATTTCATTGGAGAGATACACCCAACATCCAACAATCAACATAGATGGATTTTAACTGCCACAAATTAAGTCATGTCATCATATAGTTGCAGATAGCATGGGTAAATGCTCTACCTCGTGAGCATGATCAAGGGTATCTTCTTTTGAAAAGATGCATGAAGGCATGGTTCACATATTGATAAGATGAAATCAACATAATATGTCCTCATATGGAATATGAGACAGTTGACAAAGATTAAGGAACTATGTATGGAAAGTTTATGGGAAGCAATATGTGAAGAAAGAAAGAAGAGGTCACGAACGATGCAACTACAGTCACAGGAAGTCAACATTTGACGACTAGAAGAATTGATCATGGCATCTCCATAGAGAAGAAGACTATGATAAGGTTTGTAAAGAAAGGAGACCCTTGATATATGAAGTCTTGGAGATTTGTTTATGAATGTGCAAGACGTTGCAGGCAAGCAAGATGTCATGATGAAAGGCCATCACAAAAGGTAACTTTGATTTGATGTTCATTTTTTATTTTTAAACGACATCTACATGGGTTGATACAGGGCTACTGAAAAGAGAGTTGTAGATGTCACCTACAACTAACACTCATGTCATTGGATGAAAGATCCTAGAGGAAACATGACTTGAAAGAAGTAGTTGTATGAGGAAAAAGCCAGATGGGGACATCATTGAAAAACAAGCTTATGCCCTTGTACAAGCTCTAAAAACTTTCAGAACTTACCTCCTTCATTCCCCTATTACTGCCTATGTCCCAAACAATGCTGTCAAAACCATTTCGACCCAACTTGATACAGATGGTAGAAGAGGGAGATGGATAGCTAAAATTCTTGAATTTGATTTAGACATCACATTACTAAGTTGGTAAAAGTACATGGTTTAGCCAAGCTCTTCGTTGAATCTAACTACAAAATTATGGGAATAAACACTATTATGCAGATATCAGGAGAGAAGAATCCACAAGAACCTTCCTCTAGTTCATCAGAGAAGAATCCACAAGAACCTTCCTCTTCTACAGACTCAGCTCCTCTTCTACTTCACATTAAGGAAAAATTCTTGTTATCTTAATGGTATGCTAATATTGTAAATTTTCTTCATAATTTCAAGTACCCTGCTAATTTTACCAAAAATCAATGGAGAACTCTTAAATTGAAGCCTATGAAGTATTGTATTCTCAATGCTAACCTTTATTGGAAAGATCCATTAAATATCTTACTTCTATGCTTGACTGATAGTGAAATAGGTGTTATTGATCGGTTTCATGAAGGAATATGCGGAGGTCATTATACTTGGATAGCAACATCACATAAGATTTTGACAGCAGGTTTCTACTGGCCAAAGTTGTTTTCATTGGTTGGAGCAAAAGTCAGAAGTTGCATTCCATGTTAGATTTTTGCTAGTAAGCAAAGATTGCCAGCACTCCCTCTTGTCCCAGTTTTGATTCAGGCACCTTTTTTACAGTGGGGACTTGATTTCATTGGAGAGATACATCCAGCGTCCAGCAATCAGCACAGATGGATTTTAACTACCACAAATTATTTTACAAAATGGGTAGAAGCTATCCTAGTCAAAAATGCTACAGATACTATTGTCATTAAATTTATTAAGGAAAATATATTATCTAGATTTGGTTGTCCTCAGCGAATAGAAACAGATAATGCGCAGGCATTTAGTAGTGTTAAAATGATAGAATTTTGCCAAAAATATCAGATTCTATTGCATCATTCTACTCCATATTACCCTCAAGGGAATGGACTGGTAGAGTCATCAAATAAAAGCTTGGTAAAGGTAATCAAAAAGGTACTTGGAGACCATACGAGAAATTGGGACAACCATCTTAAATACACAGTTTGGGCCGATAGAGTTTCACCCAAAATGTCAATAGGTCAATCCCCTTTTCAACTTGTCTATGGCACTAAGGCCATTCTTCCTACACAGCTAGTTTTTCCTGTCATGAAGTTTTTACAAGAATCAAATGAAGAGCCTAATGATTTTTCTAGGATAATTAATTAGATTATAGAATTGAATGAAAATAGAGATCAACTTCAATATAAACTTCGTCAATATCAAAACAAGATGAAAAAATTGTTTGATAGGAAAGCTAGAGAAAGAGATTTGAGAGAAGGGGATCTGGTTTAGAAATGGGATGCCCCAAGAGAACAAAAGGTAAACATGGAAAGTTTGATAATTTTTGGTTGGGGCCATTCAGCATTGTAGAGGTCAAAGGAAACAATACTTTCATTTTACAAAACATGGAAGGGAGGTACTCTCCATTTCTTGTCAATAGACAGTATCTCAAGCACTATATTCAGTATTGAAAGATGTTACAGCCATAAATCATAGTACATTTCCAGTTTTATCCATTTTTCACGACAAGTGTGATTTTCACAACAAAGACTCCATAGCCCGAGGAAAAGGCACATGGATTTGCTTGTTCTCTACATCTCATAGGGAAACACAATCCCTAGATGGCGCTGATGATGTAACATTATTTTGCATTTTACTTTTTATTGTCAAAAAATGTAAAAATAAAGTAAAAATAAAATAATATATATATATTATATATATATATATATATATATATATATATAAAGAGAAAGAAAAGAAAAAATGAATAGGTATTTAAAGAAAAAGTAGAAAATAAAAATAAAAAAAGAGTGATGAAAACCCTTACAAAGAACAAAATGTGCGAGCTAGCTCAAATGTCACATTAGATATTAAATAAATTTAATTTAATTACTTTAAATCTCAAATTTAATCATGATTAGTTAATTGTTAATAAAGTTTTGGTTGATGTGACTTGTTTGTCATATGTGATATTAATCGTGCTACAATAAAGCGCCACGATCTATTCTGCCAAGATCGATGGCCCTCAACGACTTCAGACCCCCTTTGCCCCTCTGACAGTTAATCAAAGGGCAGGGGGCGGGTCTAAAAAGCGGATTCTCCCCATCCCACTTTGTGTACGTGTCACTCCCTCATTGATTTCGAACCCCCCTCCAACTAAACAAATTACTACTCACCCCCCCTCTGAAATCCGCCTTCCCTAATTCCCGGCTAAATAATAACTATCAATCCCGTTCCCACCAATCCAATCCTCCTTTTCCAAGTGTCATGTTCCTATTTCAACTATTATATTACCATTATTTATTCGTTCCAAGAATATAATCGTTGCCAAAATTAATGAACCCACTCCTTTAATGGACATTTTTCAACAGTAAATGCTCTCACCCATAAAATAAAAGAAAACCTCGTTCAACTGTCCATATTTCTACTATTCTACGATGTTGAGCGACTGAGCCTCCTACTGCAACCAAGAATCAACCCAAATAGTTTTTCAACCAAGCAACTCCTGGGTAATTACAATCTTCTGTTTCATTTCTTTTCAAAATGTCTTCAAAGGGTAAATCTAAAGCCGTAGTGGAAAACCCTACGCTTCCCCCTGTAATTGATCTTGATCACCAACCCTTAGTAGATCAACATTATAAAATCTTTGAAACCAATTGTGAGTTAGATCTTTATGAACTCCACAATTGGTTAAAACAAAAATTTGTTGATCTTAGTGACGAATTGAGTCTATGGGACTCCTTCCTACCTCAATTCGTTTTTCCACAAACCCATCATTTCCCAGAATTTGTCTCATGGTACTATTTTAGGTACATACCCAATAAAAGAGCTATTGTTGCCCAGAGCAATGACATCCTGTTGACAATTACCCCTGAATCCATATGTCAAATGCTCCAAATCCAAAATTCAACCTCTCTGCACCCCTTCTCTGTAGACTCCCTCATGGAACTCTACAAAAACCTTGCTTTTCCCTACATAGCCAAAAAAATTTAGACATTTCTACCTGAAAATGTCCAATTGCCAAAAACAAACCCACCTTACCCATCCTCAATGTTTCCAGAAATGACAAAACAAATTATTTCTATAGTTTCTTGTTTGTTGGGCTATCAAACCGATCAATGGGTCGATGAAGCAATTATAGGTTTTTTATCAATGTTCTTAGCAGGAGAAAAGCCTTCAATTATTTTTCAAAAAAGTGAATTCGTGGCAGAGGTCATCCATGAACAATTTCTTAAATTTTCTACTGAAGGAGTTTTCAAGCATGTTTCAATCTTAGTTTACTTGTTCTTATTTCATCAAGCAGATAAATTTCAATTTCCACTACAGAAACTAGATGAACAGGGAAATCCACAGTCTGTGATTCATTGGACTTCCTTGGTAAGGAAGAATACCAATGAATTCACATTCAGTGATTATATGGATCAATTTTTATACAAAGTTTCTTGCCTACTTAACAGTGATGTTGAATCTAGAATTGAACCTGAGATTAAAATAACTCTACATCTCAATAAACAGACAAAAACAGGTGACTGATACCTGTATCAAAACTACACTGAGATCAGAGTGTATGGATGTGAATTACCTCCATATAAATTGCCTAAATTTGTTCCCTTTGTGCATTAGAATATATTAGGCAAATGATAAATATGGATGAACTACACTTTGTGTCAGCCAAAAGGAAATCTCAGTTTAAGATCAAAACACAGGTTGGACCTTTAATTTGTAATGCCAGGACAACAACAAAAGAAGCAGATCTCCTCCTTAAACAAATGAAATTTAAACTCAATTTTACTAAGTCATATGATCCTTTAGGAATTGTGTCAAAGTTGAGAGTAGAGAAGAAAACTACTCCTTATACTCACACTCATAGACCTAAAATTGAGCAATATATGAATCAAGATGAATGGTAAGAAAAAACATTGCAAGACGTAGAGGAACATATACTTTCTTCTACAACATCACAGACTCTAGTGCCACGAGAAAAGCAGGATAAAAGACCACGGGAAAGTGTTTCCCCTCTAGACTCAGAAATTCAAGGGAAAGAATTCCAAATATACAAAAATAGGCAGAAAATTAATCCAACAAAAGAGTCTTAACATGCTACTACCTTCGAAATGAAGAAATCTTTATAGGGTCACCAACATCTTCAGTTTCTCAAAAAGCCATTGGAAACATCTCAATCAGGAGAATGTGTCCATGATCAAGTTGAACCAAGTATATTCGCAAGATATAAGGAAATAAAAAAGAAGAATGAAATCTTAAAAGCTACAACCTAAGTCACCTGACACGGGGATTCGGGACACGTAGGATTCGAGATTCGTGCTGTCGGATTCGGACACGCTGACCCCCAGGAACAGGACACGTTAGGACACGTTATATATTATTTTATT
>APFE030762652.1:0-36712 GCA_000404065.3 Pinus taeda | reverse complement strand
AATCAAATTCAGGTAGCACCTGAAGATCAAGATAAGACCACATTTACCTGTCCATGGGGAGCTTTTTCTTATCGAGTGCTTCCTTTTGGATTATGTAATGCACCCGCAACATTCCAAAGAGCAGTACTAGGAATTGTTTCTGATCTAATCCATGATTATGTAGAGGTATATATGGATGATTTTATAGTTTATGGTGATTCGTTTGAAGATGCATTAGAAAATTTGGAAAAATTCCTTATAAGATGTAAAGAAACAAACCTTTCATTAAGCCATGAAAAATGCTTTATGATGTTTAGTGAAGGTATTTTTTTAGGACATCATATTTCAAGGGATGGGATTAAAGTTGATAGATCAAAAGTTGAAGTCATCTCTAAGTTACCTATTCCAAATTGTCAAAAAGATGTTAGAAGTTTTCTGGGATTTACTGGATATTATAGAAGATTTATAGAAAACTTTACCAAAATAACATCTCCGTTCTTCAAACTACTTACAAAAGATTGTGAATTCAAATGGGATCTTGATTGCCAATCAGCATTTGAAACTTTTAAAACAAGAATATCTGAAGCGCCTATTTTGAGAGGACCAAATTGGAAACTTCCTTTCCATATTTCTATAGATGCTTCAGATACAACTCTAGGGGTTGTGTTGGGACAAAAAGATTTAGTTCCTTATGCCATTTACTATACTAGTAAAAATTTAACTCCCACTGAGTTGAACTATACTGTGACTGAAAAAGAGTTCTTAGTTGTCGTTCATGCAATCAATAAGTTCAGACATTAGATAACAGGCTATGAAACTTTTATTCATATTGATCATTCTGCAATTAGATATCTAATGAACAAACCCATTACTAATGGCGGAGTTACAAGGTGGCTCCTACTTTTACAAGAATTCAATATTACTGTGTTAGATAGACTAGGGAAACAAAATACAGTAGCTGATTTCTTGTCTGGGATTCAGAATACTAAAGAAGATTCTCCTGTAGAGGACAAGTTTCCTAATGAATATTTATTTGTAGTAACTATTAAGACCCCTTGGTATGCAGATATAGCTAACTATTTGGTTATAGGGAAACTACCTTCACATTTATTTCTTGGTGAAAGAAGAAAGATTATTCAGGAGTGTTCAAAATATTCATGCATTTCTAACGAATTGTTTAAAACAGGGCCAGATTTTGTGATCAGAAGATGTGTTAGGGAGGATGAAATGCCTAAAATTCTCAAAGCATGTCATGATGAACCATGAAGTGGACACTTTGCTGACAAAAGGAAAGCCTATAAAATCCTCTCTTTAGGATATTATTGGCCATCCCTCTTCAAAGATGCAGAACAATATGTAAAAAGGTGTGACAGCTGCCAAAGAGTAGGGAAACCTACCCTCTCAAATGAAATGCCATTGCAGCCACTGGTACTCATCGAACCCTTTGAAAAATGGGCTTTAGACTTCATTGGACCTATTAACCCACCATCTAAACAAAGAAAGTATATATTGGTATGTAATGATTATGTCACTAAATGGGTAGAAGCCAAAGCATTATTTTCTACTACTGAGCATTTAGTTGTTTGTTTTCTTTATGAGGATATGTTTACTTGCTTTGGTTTTCCAAGAGAAATTGTGATAGATCGAGGAGGTCAATTCACATCCAAACTGGTGGAGAAGATGATGGAAGAATACAAAGTCAAGCACAAAAAATCTACTCTTTACCATCCGCAAGAAAATGGTCAAGTGGCATCTACAAACATAGTTATTGAAGGCATCATTACCAAGACTGTTCATCTACACAGAAGAGATTGGGTAGAAAGGCTTCTCGAAGCCTTATGGGCCTACAAAACTACATGGAGGAATACAACAGGACATTCTCCCTATGAGCTTGTTTATGGGAAAGAAGTCCTACTCCCCATTGAGTTCTAAGTTAAAACTTTCAAGATGGTAGTTCAATTGGGAATGGATCCATCAGAAGCCCAAAAGCATAGAATGGAGCAGTTGAATGAACTAGATGAGATCAGACAAGAGGAAATCCTAAGAACTGATTTAGTTCAATATCAAAGAGCTAAGTGGCATGACAAATACATCAAGGAGAAAAAGTTTCAAGAAGGAGATTGGGAATTGCTATTTGATTCCAAGTTCAAAGCTTTCAAAGGTAAATTTTAGACTCATTGGCTTGGGCCATATGAGATTGACAAAGTCTTCAGCAATGGAGTGGTAAGAATCAAAACCATTGATGAATATCAAACTCCTCTTATTGTGAATGGTCACAGATTAAAGATCTATCATAAGCCACTCTCAAAGGAGGAATTCGTCAAAATCTTTCAGGATAATTCCGCAATAAAGCTGGTGAAGAAGAATCCTTCTTCTCCACCAACCTAGTCCTTGTCCTTTTCTATTAAGAAAAAAGAAAAAGAATTGTATAAGCCTGAAAACCAATAATTGATTGGTAGTCTTATACAAAAAATACAGGGTGAAAATCAGAAACTTCTGACGCCCTATATTTTCGAAAAAAAAATCCTCTCTCTCATTTCATAGTTTCATGTCACTTCACTTCATTCCACTCCACTTCACTTCATTTCATTTCATTTTATCATCATATTCCACCAATAAAATTCCTTTCATGACCATTTTCCATTCACTCAATCATCATTCATCCATCTCCATTCAGTCATGTGATCACTGTGTCAGTTTCCGCAGCTGAATCTTGTTTCTGTAGCTAAAAACTGATTCCGCAGTTGATTGTTGATTTCGTAGCTAACACTCTGTTATTCAACATTGACAGTCAACTGTTAGCCAAATAATAATAAGAACCAAATGCACGTATGACAAAGGAAATATTTTGAAGATATAAAGCACCTAAAAGAATCAACAGGAAGTAGCCAATCAAAGGTCAGTGGACGAAAGTGGTAAAGTTCTAAGGTATGAGCAAAGTTGATTTCAAATAGCATTTTAAAGCACAATCTATATAGTTATGAAATCACCGGCTCCATTATATGCAATGATTCACCTTGATAGCTTTCATAACCGCTCCATGGCCTTTATATAATTCCACCACGAACCTTGCATTAATTGTTAACGACCCCATGATCCGTCTCCGAATTTAGCTCGTGTTTTATTGTACTTTGACACTCCACCTGTTAAACTGGGTAATTATGAGGATGTAATCGATTTGATCACGGCTCTTTCCTGCTACACCAATTCCGCATCCATTCTGTGAGCATGCTAATGTCTATTATGAAGCCGTCTAGTTCAAAGCTCTGTTGGGATCACTCTATTTCCATACTATCCCATTGAAGTTGCATTTTCCCTGATCACATAAGCCTGTGCTCCATGAACTCATTCTCGCTAACTATTCTTTGTTCTTCCATTTACAACTATTGGTTTTTCTCCACAGTCCTTCTCCATCTCCTGCTAACACAACCGTTTCACCTCTATCAGTCCATTACTCACAGATGTATTTTTAAGGCAAAGGAAGAAATGGGCCTACTGGTGTGAATAGAGCCGGACGGGCCTAACTTCATGGAGGGTTACCCACAATTGAAAAATGTATTAAAGAAGGCATGGTGGCTCCAGTTCATTCGGAAATTCAGAGGTCACAACAAAGAAGTTACAAAGACATTTGCAAGGTCTTTTAATGGCATGGAAGTTGAGGTTGGAGATCTTAACTTCTCAGTCACGGAGGCATCTATAGCAGTAGCAACGGAACTCCCACAGGAAGGGGAACAATGGTTCAAAAACAAAATTTTTGATGAGAAGGCCTCGAGGATTATGTTGCGTAACCCAGGTATGGATATAACTGTCTTCAAATGTGGAATCCTTGTTTCTGCTCTAGAGGAAAAGTGGACTAGTTTATTATTGATAATCCAGAAGTTTATTACATGTGAAGGATGGTTTGTGTCCATGTACATGTACCACACCTAGCTGCTAATGAATTTTCTAGAAAATCAAACTCTAAATTTGCCCTATTTTCTATTGAATAGCCTGAAAAAGATGTCCACAACTATACAAAAGAACCTGTAAAACATAGAGCCCCACCTTTACCATCACAACCTTGTCAAAATTTTGATTGAAAAACAGTTGAAGGAAAGAAAAGATACTTGGGAACAGTTTTTGATTTAAAACTTCTTTCAGGACCCACCTGAAACTACTGAAAGTAGCTCAACAAGGAAAAGTAGGAAAAAGAAAATAAATGTGAACATTCAAGACACTCCTACTAACATAGTTAAAGACACTAGTAAGGAATATAAGTTGTCTGAAAGTAGGAAAGGAAGAACTGAAAGTAGGAAGAATGGGGGACAAAAAGGGAAAAGAAATATTGAAGCTGCCTATCAAACCCTAGAGCCTTCCTCAGGGGAAGATCAAATACACTCTGAAAGACTAATCTACCTTAGGGAACAATCAGCTGCAGCAAAGAGAAAAGGGAAAGAAAAACAAAGTGTAGAGAAAGGAGACCCCAATTCACAGAATTTAAGGAGGAGCTCCAGAATTAAAGGAAAACTAAGGAAAGTACAAACTAAAGGGGCCCACTTCATTGACTTAGGAGAGGAAAAAACAAAATAGTCTCCAACAATCTCTCCTAGTCATAGCCCACCACATTGTCAACCAAATATTGAGACCAGCCTTCCACATATTGAGATCAGTCCTTTTCAACCGGATTTTGGGGTCAGCCCAAGAAAGACTACACTTGAGATAGATCCAAACCAGCAAGAAATGTATGATTTTAACAAATCGTTCGAGAAAACTTCCACATATCCAAGCACTTGATCTACCCAGCCTAATACAGCATAGGAAGCTCTAATCCAATCACTAAAACAGGAAGTTTTTGAACTGGAGGTCTTGAATAGACACATCAAAAGAGAAAATGAAACATTGAAGGAACAAAGTAGGTTGGATAAAATTATTCACGACAACACCATGTTGCATCTTGGGCTATGGCAGAAGAAGAATTGGAAATTTAAGAAAAAGAGTAGGAGGTTGAGTAGAGCTCTTATCAACCTCAAATTCATGTGCCTAATGAGAAAGCCTAGGATGACAGTGGTACCAAGAAAGAAGAGAAGAAGGCTGGATGTGTTAGCAGAGGTCTCAGAACACATGAACTGAAGAGAGGATGGTCAAAGTTTTGGTTGCATGGGGACATGTAACACCTTCACAGTGGGGGTATGTTGAGCCCTGAAACTACATCTCTCTTACACACTTTGCTAGACTTTTTCCCCTGACTAGTACCTCATAAGCTATCAAAGATCATTACATATTGATTCTAAAAGAGCATTTAAGTTGTTTTCTAACTATTTTTTTGTGTTTGCAATTTGAATTAGATATTGCTCATTAGCTGCGGAATGCAACCACTTTCCATAGCTGATTTGACTTTCCCTAGCTGTTTTTGTTGATCTCTAGGTTACAAGTGTCATCAAGCAAAAAGAGGCACGTGGGGAAGTCAAGAATGATATGGACATGGATCAAGTCCTATTGGTTCAGCCAAATTCGCAGAGGAAGCCCTTGGTCAAACGATGGTCAAATGAAGAGTTCTACAGCAAATAGGTCTCTGTTTTCAAACACGTGAAGGGTCCGAGAATGTTCCTAAATCCATGAGTTCATTTTGACCACTGTAGACTTCTTCCATGACACAAACCTAGTAGCCACATTTTGGTAGATTGAATGATCTCGGAAACCATCATGTTAAGCTCATGGATGCTTTCTTTTTACATGTCTTCTGTTGGAAGTGTTTCCTAGGGAAACAGTTATGAAATTTCACTTATAAATAACGCGTTTGTACGCGCATAGAGCTGGTTAGTTTTTGATGTCGTTTTACTGTTAGTCATTGTACTGTGCCATGAACTGGTCCTACTGTTGTAAAGAGAGGATTCTTCCTCTATTTTTCAATATAACAAGACTCTGTTTTATATGACTGTGTGAGCATAATTCCAGACTGATAGCGTGTTGACCAAGGTCGTGCAGAGGGCCCCTACTGGCTGAGGTTTTGTTTTCTTTATTTCTATAAAGTTCTTATGTGTTGTTTCCTTCTTCCCATTGCACATATTTCATAGTTTGCTCACCTGTGTATATTTCACAAGTTAGTTATGATGTTAACATTTCATTCCTGTACATGATTTTTCAAGTATTGTATATTTTTTGCTAACACTGATCAGTGTGTGTTTTAGGATAGGCTAGGCGCAGGCATTTTCATACAATTTTTACAATAACTAGTGACATGAGATTATCCTCTCTGTTGACTTTGTTTTTCTTAGCCTTTCAATTTCAGTTATGCTTTGATTTCAGTCATATTCACTTGCTTTGTTAGTTAGTTTAGATATCAAATTCTTCATGTCATTGACGTTATCTCCAAAGCCATAGCTTAACCTTGAAAAGACTACTTGGCAATCTATCGGACTATGAATGATGTGATTTGATTTTAGTTTTATTTTTCTGCACTTAGATATCAAATTCTTCATGTCATTGACGTTATCTACAGAGCCATAGCTTAACCCCAAAAAGACTACTTAGCGAGCTATTGGACTATGTGTGATGTGATTTGATTTTAGCTTTATTTTTCTGCAATTAGATATCAGGTTCTTCACGTTATTGACATTATCTCCAGAGCCATAGCTTAACCCCGAAAAGACTACTTGGTGAGCTATCAGACTATAAGTGAAGTGACTTAATTTTACTTTTATTAGTTTGGAGTTTTTGATTTGTTTGAGTGCAGTAGCTTAACTTATTTTTCTGTATTTAGATGAGCAGCAGAGATAGTGATTTCATGATCAGTAGTTCATTATTTGTTTAAATTGAATAGAAACACATTTCCATTATTGTTCAAGTACTAATCTCATTACTAGTATGTTTTAAGATCTTTTGAAGTGTCAAGTTCTGGAAATCATTATAGAGGACATAATTGCCTTAAAATCTATATCCATACTTGCCTTATAAAGTATTCTTAAAACTCACGAATAGGATTTCCATTCAAATTAGGAGATAAACGAAGTTAAAACCCCCAAAACAAAATAAAAATTGAAAACAATAAAAGGTAAGAAAGAGGTTGTCTTGCACATATAGTGCGCCACACTTCATCAATTTACGACTCCTAGATTGATAATTAATGTAGCAATTTAGGACATACTAAATTGACTAAACACTTATTCACGCCACAAGCATTCTATAAGATCCATGAGTTTGCCTACCCTACCCTATTACAATTCCTCTATCATTTTGTAATTGATTACTCAAAATTTTATGGTGCCATTCCCAATGGACTTTTCCAGCATCCTCCATCCAAACTTTTGAAAAACCCACCTCAAATTTTAATAGCTAGCATAAGATCTTAAAAAGTATAAATCTAAATCATACAAAGAGAGCCCTCTCTGAAGCTGGAAGGGCTAGATGCCAGCTTTGAAAGTGGTTTTTAGTTACTGCTAGATTTCTCTCATCAACCTAGGGAAATTATAGAGTACTAACAGAGATTAAATTTTGTATGTTATAGTATATCTATGCTAGTTGTTTTGTTCAATTATTGAATAACTTGGTCTACGAAAATTACTAACAGTCCTTTGTTTTCTTGCAACTCTTTTTTCCATTTTAAAGGATTATGACCATTACTGTGGAAATTAGGCAGGACCTAGAATTCTACTAGACCTTCCATTAGCCCCTCAAAGTACTTAAGCATAGTTATGTATAGAAATAAGGAATGGTCCTAACTTGGACTTCTGGTGTATTGTGAGATTTAACCTGTTTCTATAATATGTTCATTATTATTAATATCTCACATATAAACTTATGTTATATCATAGAAAGAAATATGTCTTCACATTTCTTTTCTCACAGATCTTTATTTGAATCTTTACCATCAAACTTTACACATATTTCCATTATGTAAAATTTTACACAAAACTTTCAAGAAAATCCATTTTATCAAATAGCTACTTGTAAAAATAGTTTCATAAATTTCTAACATTCATAGTAACAATTTTGTTTTGGGAGAAACATTAAAATCGTGAAATAATTATCTAATAGGGCTAAAGCTTTCAGAGAATTCATAGGAAAGAAATACCACTCCTTCCATCCAATGAGAATGGAAATCATGTCCAATTTCTCCCCCAAGCCAGTTTTTTACTCCCATAATAGTTGATTGACAATGACCTAGCAAGGTTTGTCCAATGGCACCAAAACTATACAATTCTCACCTAGGAACTCACCGACTCACTAGCCTATCTTAGGGTTTATACTAGCCACAACTAGCTCAAGAATAGCCTATCTAGCAATGTCATGCCTTACCTTAATAACATCAATTTCAAGGTACCAGTTTTCTCTTCTTCCTTCTCAAATTCCTCGGGTGCTCTCTCATACCTTCCTTGGCTTATTTTCCTAACTGAGATGATTTATCTCCTGGGAAGGAAGTAATCATCCTCTAACTATATGGTGAGTGAAAACTTTTTCATTTAGTGTCTTTTCCCTGTGAATCCCAAGATTTATCATAAGCACTTTTATATAAAATTTAAATAAACTTTAAACATTAAAGTTTTCTACTAGGCTTTCCACATAGCCCATGATTGACCAAGTATTTATAGTAAAATTGAATTAAATATTTTCTTTTCACCAAGGGGTGTTACATCTTGCCCCCCTCGAGTGAAACATTGTCCTTGGTCTTTACTTCTAGCCCATCAAAACATGTTGGAATATGCCTCATGCCTAAAAACTTTATTTGTATCCTCCCAAGTAGCCTATCCTAGTTGAAGTTCCTCTTAACCTGGGTAACTTCTTGCTTCTATAGCATAATTTTTCTCTAATCGAGAAGGCACAAAGGTTCGATCAGGAATATTCCATCTGATTTGACCTACATTCACAATCATTATGGTCATTAACTTCCATCAATAATTATTTAAGAACATATACATATTGTTTCAATCTTTGTTAAAAACACTATTATTTAGTATTTATATACCCAACAAAGGTCATCAACACGCATAACGACCCAAAAAGGGTCATTAACTTGTACTCAATAAGGGTTAGCAGCATCATTTTAAACTCATCAACAATAACAATAAATCCTTTATACTTACCAAATGGCTATGCCAAATGAAAAGGACCCCACCTTGTGGTCCCACTATACATTTTAGATCACCAACCCTCTAATAATCAAAATGATAAATCACTGCACCACATGCACAATGTCTTGGATCTTGTTAAAGACATCCACACAATAGTTCTAAAAGTACTCAGAGAGCACCTAGGTCTCTAATCATCAAAATGATCATTAATTACATCAACTGCAAATTGTCTTAGCCCCTACTAAAGATATTCACAATATTGGTAATACAATAAAGGAAGTTACACTTCCAGTAATTACTTTTCGAGCACTAAGCTCATTTCATATCAATATGTACATAAAATGTTTACATAATTATATATAAATTTTATTTTTAACACATCACTTATCTGATTAGTTAACTTGTTCTCCTATGAGGACCACAATGGAAAGATAATGCTCTTCCCAACCTATGGGATTTGGTTTCCACAACCAAATTGATCCATTTTCACATCTAGAAGACCCTCTGATGAAGACCATATCAAGTCTAATACATGATTCCTCTTGGCAACGTTCTACCTATTCCTCTGACAATGTCCTGTTTGTGACGAATTTAGAGCTCAATAGCTCACTCTTTGAGCCTCCTCCAGCAAACTTAAAAATTAATAGAGTTGCCTCATGATTTTTCTCCTCTCACCCTCTTGGCCAACTCTTTTCCCTTACCGAGATCATCTATCTCTAGGGAGAGGAAATTTGGGTAGGAAACTGCAATCAACCCAAGACCTCTTGGCCTTTCACAATTGTCCATAATTTTCTCCTATGTGAAATTATCTTTAACACCTTTTCCACTGTAATTTACGTAAATGATCATATGCATACTATCATTAAAGCAAAGAAAATTGTATGTACATCATGCATTCATACTTGGGACCTCAACATGGGTACCACAATCTATAAAAGTAAATTCACAAGAAATAATCACATGTCATACACGTGGTATTTGATTCAAATTCCCCACATAATTATCAACATGAAGTTTTAGACAAATAATACAATTTTTGCATATTATAACATTTTACTTTCTTACCTATGGTTGCAAATCATATTGCAACATTTTTACTTTTCAAAATTTCATGTGCTACCATTATTCTACCCCTGCCTGTCCAAAATCAGTTACGTTGCCACATGAAATCATTAAGGAAGGAAGATTTTTCCGACACACCTTACCTATGAGTTTCCACAACTCAGTTCTTGGGTTTACATCCCTTTCTATACTACAATTTATTAATTAATGTGCTTAGAGGTCACATGCGCACCCCCTTGTAGTTGAAGTGCAATCAATTACGGGGTCCTTCCTCCTTGTGTCTCTGTGCCTGTCAGTTTTCTCAACATAATACATTAGTGTGGTTATCTTGATATCATGATTTTATAAGCATAATTATTTGACGAGACTTCATTTGTGTCTATAAAATCAAAGGTACTTATTTGGGCTACAATTAACTGGTGGCACGATGTACTTTCCATTTCAACACGTCACACAACAACAAACTTAAGTAACACGTGTGCCAATATGTTACTAACAGTTTTATTTACCTTAGATTTAATATTTTATTTATTTATTTTTGGTGCCACATTTCTTTGATACCTTAATCGATTGTCTAATTGTTTCTAATCATATCACACATGTGCTTATTATCAATCCTTCAAGTCATATTAAGACAACAACCTCCTTAAAATATCAATATACACATTCATTTTCATGTGTACCTAAAATATATATAGACACACACACACACACACATTCGCACATGTTTTCTCACGCTGTCCTTTTTCCAACTTATGATATTTTCCAAAATTTTAAAGAAAAATCAATAGAGTTTCCCCCCTCATAATTCTCAATTGTATCATTTGATCTTATTATGTATATAATTTTCCACAATCCTACTAAATTTTCCAAGGGATCTCACCTGCATCGATTCATGTTCATCGCATTGCATCAATAGTCATTTAAATTAATAAAAATTCTCTTGTCATCTTGATTTTGATCAGACTTAATCTTTCAAATTGTGAGGCAATTATAAAATAAGCCAATTAGTGAATCATTCCATGATTCGATATTACAAATATTTAATGAAGACCATCTTGAGTCCCCGCCTAAGTCCATAAGGTACAGGAAATTCAAAAGTTATCAACATTCCTTCTCTATATTTTAGGGGTCATTGCATACTCTTCCTAGAAAATTTATATATTATTGAATTTGATTCTAATATTGCTTTCTATTTACATACCAAACTTGGTGTAAAGTTGATACCCTTTCAAGTATCAACAACATTATTCTGATTTTCATTTGTGCTTATTTGATGTCTTTGAGTAACAAAGATATTACTATCATGTTGCTTTAAACTTAAAAGTCTCATATATGCCACTCACTTCACCATTTCCAACACTAGTGTCCTTCCATCCCAAATTATTATGACAACTTATAACAAATTACTTCTATTTCGTTGGTTTTTAAACAAGAATTTTATCTCGTAATTCTATTGCAATTATCGATTACTTGACTTTTGGAATCCTTCATGCTATGATTTGTGCCACTTATTCTACTGTTGTAACTCATCTTTTTATGCCTTCGCTATGCTCATGAAGAGAATTTTCAGTGAGGAAGTTCATTAATTGCCTTATCATTTATTATAATCAGTCATGAAATGTACCATCCTGTTATTACTTCATTAGACTTATTCATACCTAAGTTATACTATTGACATATAAATTTTATCTTTTATTGTAACCATTGTTGATGTCTACTATATCTTTTGTTGATGCTTAGTTTGATAAAAATTATTCCAGCCGTTACCATCAATCATCGAAGATAATTCCAATTGACTCGTATTCATAGATCTATTTTGTAATCGTAAGTATTAATTGGCTTGCTTTCCATACATAGGTAAGACTATCCTTCTATTAGGATTAAAATTATTTTTACTATCAAGTATTCCTTTTCATTCACTATCTTAGCTAGGTTCTTGGTCAACGTCCAGTATATGTGGAGGAGGTAGTTTATACCAATCAAGTAATTACTTTCCTCTGTAAACTAGTATTTACTAATAATATCTTTACTTATTTAATATCTATTTCTTCCTAAATAGTCCATATTAGAGGTTTAATTTAAGACATATAATTATGTATTGCAACATGATATTTTTTTTTAAATTAACAAAAAGGGGCTTGGAACTAGAAACAGGTGATCATCATACAGATAACCCTAAACTTTTCAGAGTGATTTCATATGCAACTCTACCTTCTTCTTTTTTAACATACCTATATGATATTATATAATTGTTTAATAGTATGGGATTTAATACTTAATTTACACACAAATATGTCTCTTAATTTGTCTACCCATACACTTCCATATCATTATAAATCATAAAATTATCTCTCTTCACTATCCCAGAATCATGGGGTATGATTTGCTAATTAACAAGTGATACTACTTAATTCGTCTACACAATTGCTTGCTTTCCTAAGTTCTCAACATATGAGTTCTTGTAAGTAAGGGTATCCCAACAATAATCCAATAGGTATTTGAGAACTTAACTTACGTAACCTAATTTCTTTCAATATAACCATGACATGATTCTTCATTCCCTTGGATATATATCACATAAATTTTATTTAATTTCTCATTATTGTTCATTTCCAGCTCTTAATTAGTAATTTCTCAAGGCAAGGTTCTTTCAACGGTAAGTCTTTTTTAGCTATAGACAGGCTCATAGGCCACAGTATTGTAACATGTGGCTTTGATACCACTTGTAACATCCACCAATACACCTGTAACATTCATATAAGAAAATAACCTTGCTCTTCTTTGCAATATATTATATTTATTTTGCTCAATATTCCTTTGTTATATATATATATATATATATATATATATATATATATATATATAATATATTATATATAATATAATAGAAAACATTAAGGTATGCCTTAGGGTTCTAATTTTTATGCAAAAATATCTTGTAAATGGTGTTAATTCTGTTATACTAGTCTCATTATCAATAACCTATGACATACATTCTTGGGTGGGCATTACTTATGAATTTGAGTTATCAAGTTATGGTTTGGTTTTTGGATTAATAATTATGAACAAAATGTTATTTTTATCGACTGTGAGTATGGTTGAAATATATTATTCTTATTATAATGAAATCCTCTTTATCTTCCAACTGGCATCCACTTCATTAAACATCACTCTAGCCATATGGGACACTTGTCCTCAAGCTCACTATTTGATTTCCCTAGGGCTTAATGTGATGGAACTGGTTTTGGTAAGGTGGTTAAGGGTAACTTCTGCTCCCTCCACTTCACCATCGGCTTGGTCATTCTGTAGTTTTTCTGCCGAGTTCTACAATTTTCAACTGACCTTAATGGAGTTAGGGTTTCCTTCACCTCCTTTCAATCTATGGCACTAGCATATGTAGGTAAGTTTATGGTATCCTTGGTTAATCTCATTTATAGGTATTACAATGCAGAGAGATGTTCCCTTGTTCTCATACCTAGATTTCATAATAAAAAAATATAGTCAACAATTGTGCTAGGTATTTTTTCACTGTAGGTTTGGATGTAGAATTCAACAGGCCATCAACTCAAGTAACCAAGAACCTCACTTTAGTTTTTCTTCTTTGAGTCGTGGGTTTCAATGTATAGGGTTATTAGTCATACTAAAATACCATGCTCGTGGCTTTCAACGTAGCATCTACTAGCTGATCCTACTCTCTATTAGGTATGTTCATGCTCTAAGCTTATTGAATTTGGTTATTATCCATTTCTTTCGTTTATAATGATATGTTGTCTTACTTATTCTTGTATATTTTGGTCGCATGCATGTTAGGGTTCCAACTTGGTCTCCTTCCTTTTTTCGTGAATTATGTCATTTAGTGCTTTCAAATTTTATAGTTAAGATTTACCTAGCCTTATTTTCTTTCCAAGTTCCACTTTCTTCCATTCTTCTCCTCAATATGAGCGTCTGTGATAATATGTGATTTCTGAGCGTGGACTCATTAGGGTTTTGGAGTGTGTCTCAGATATTTTGGCTACATCTAGTTTATAGCTTTGTTCCCTTGTGATTATTGTAGAAAAACCCTTATGCACTTTTATTTTTATTACAGGGTTGCAAAGTTTAATTAAATTGGTACCCCTCATGTCAAGGTTTTTTTCATAATTTGCTACACATGACTTTTGAATCCATTATTGTTACGGTCACTTCAAAGGTTGTTGTTTAAATTACATGATATGAATTCATTTCTAGACTTTTATTATTCTCGATACGTATTAAGTACCATTATTAACTAGGTGACTTTACTTCTAAATAGTCTTTTATTGATTTATTAAGACTTGATGTCAGTTACATTTTTAGTCAGGTCCTTCTTCCTATTCGTATTAACATGTTTTATATATTTCAGTCTGAGCACAATTAGTTCATTTCCTTTTACATGTCATGTAAATGTATATTTATTCAATGGAAGTTATTACTTACAGAGTGTTTAAGGGTGGGGCTCAAATTTATTTCAAGGGTAGAGCTTATTATAGTATCCTTTATCTATGATCTCTACTTCCACAAGTATTTGCTCTAAGTGAGCATTGTTTCATTGCTTCCCTTGTGGAGTCTATAAAAATAGTTTGTCACCAAAGGGTTTGATATTCTCAGTGCACTTACTTATTTATTCATTTCAAGTGTACCAAAAGTAATTCATATTATTTACTCTCGAACTTTTATATGTTGTAATTGAATAATAGAAGTACATTTTATGCAAAGGTTGCTTATGGTAGAAATTACTTTTCGTCTATTGTAGTATATCTTTCCTAACTGTTTTTTTAAGTTATTTAATAACTTGATCTATGACAATTACTAACAGTCGTTTGTTTTCTTATAATTCATTTTTCCATTTTAAAGGATTATTAGCAATACTATGGAGAGTAGGTGGGATTTGGCCTTCCCTTGGGACCTTCCATTAGCCCTTCAAAATACTTAGGTATAGTTATGTACAAAAATAAGGATTGATCCCAACATGGAATTTTGATCTATTATGGGATCTAACATGTTTCTCCAATATGGTCACTATTATTAGTACCTCACACAGAAACTTATATTGTAGCATGGAAATAAATATTTGTTCCCATTTATTTTCCCACAGATATTTATTTGAAGCTTTACCATCAAAATTTACACATATTTCCATTTAAAATTTAGAGAGAACTTTCAAGAAAATCCTTTTTATCAAATAACTACTTGCAAAAACAGTTTCATAAATTTCTAACATTCATAGTAACAGTTTTGTTTCGAGAGAAACATTAAAATGTACAAATACTTATCTCATAGGGTTGAAGTTGTCACAGAATTTACAGGGAAGAAAGACCACTCTTCCCAACCAATGAGAATGAAAATCACATCCAATTCTCCCCCCAAGCCAGTTTGTCACTCCCAAAACATTTGATTGACAATGACCGAGCAAGGTTTGTCTAAGGACATCAAGACTATACAAGTCTAGCACAAGAACTCATAGACTCACCCGTCTATCTTGGGGTTTCTATTGGCCACCAACTAGCTGAGGAATACCTTAACTAGGTTTCTATTGGCCACCAACTAGCTCAAGAATACCCTAATTGGCCCTAACTAGGTTTCTATTGGCCACCAACTAGCTCAGGAATACCATAACTCACAATGTCATTCTATGGTGCTCTCTCATACCTTCCTTGACTTCTTTTCCTAAGTGAGATGATTTATTTCCAAGGAAGGAAGTAATTTTCCTCTAACTATCTAATTTTTTCCTCATGAATTCCATGACTTGTCATAACCACTTTTATATAAAATTAAGTTTTCTACTAGGCTTTCCACATAGTCCATGATTTTTCAAGTCTTTGCAACAAAAATAAATTAAATATTTACTTTTCACTCAGGGGTGTTACAACAACAACAACAACAACAATAATAATAATAAGAATAATAATAATAATAATGTTTATATGTTATATAAATTAATGGGGAAATTAAATCCTGATTATTGTAACATTTCAAGTATCATTATTTTACATTTTGACACTTCTATTAGAGCTTAATTTTGAATGGAGAAAATATTTGTTGGAATTACATAGTTAAGCTATTTTATTACATGTATTCAAGGGATTTTCAATGAGTTGAATTAATTTAAAAAATGAATTAAATTCAAAAATGTAATTTAAAGAATGGATTGTCATCTTAACCATTTCATAGATGGATTAAGGTCAGTGACTAAGATGGATCTATACTAATAATGACAATATTAATTTTTAAAGTAAATTTTCATTATATTAGTAAATCATTAAATCATTTCTAAATATTTTTATTAAACTATTTCAAATATCTTTGTTTTTTTTAGATTTTTATGATTGAACATGGACTAAAAAAAATTAAAATTAAAATTTTTATTAACTAAATTAAATACCCTTACCTATTTAATTTTCCCTTTATATTTACACAAGATAAACTCTCTTTGAGTTAAAATATTTACGTTTAAAAACTTTGTTCAAATTAATATTCTATTGTTATAATTGCGGTAATAATTTACGATCTCTCTACGGTAATAATTTAGGGTGATGTATTTACAATCTCTCTGTGGTAATAATTTAGGGTGATGTATTTACCATCTCTCTGTGGTAATAATTTAGGGTGATGTATTTACAATCTCTCTATGGTAATAATTTAGGGTGATGTATTTAGGATCTCTCTGCAGTAATAATTTACGATCTCTCTGTGATAATAATTTACGATCTCTGCGATCATAATTTACGATCCTTGTGCGGTAATAAATCACGATCTCTCTGCGGTAATAGACAAACAATCTAGGGCACGTGCGTCTGTGGTCCATCTTGCTAATATCATGTGCACACATTCCTTATATTTTTCTAATACATATCTTCTCATATATTTTCAAGTATGAATAATTCACCATAATTACCAAAGATTACCAAAGGTAGACCTAGCACAGTTACTCTACGGAGCCTCTATGAGTACATAGAGTCTTTAGAGAAACATAGAGAAGAAAGAGAAGTCAAGCTACAAACAAAGTTAGCAGCCATGTTGGAAAATCAATTCACATCTCTTGAAGACAAGATCCAAAAACAAACAAAAAATAAAATAGAACTATTGGAGAATAACATTGAGGCAATGGAGACTAGGTTGTAGGTTATAGAAAACAAAACCTAGATATGAACCAAATATCCTGGCAAGTAGACGTTGATACTTTAGAGAGTCTTAAAATGAAGGACATGATTAAAGAGCTAGAAGAAAAATTTAATAGCCGCCTCACCCTAAATAGTGTGGCAGGTAAATTAGATATCAAACCAATTAAAGATAAAATGAAAAAATTGATAGAATTAGACCATGAGCGTAACAAAAGGGCCTTGAACCTTATAATCTTCAGTTTGAGAGAGGAGGTAGACGAGGATACTTTAGCCATAGCCCAAATAGAATTACATAACAGATTACAAATTGAAACAACATGTCTCACAGAAACAACAAGGTTGGGGAAACTAACTGAGAATAAAGGAAGGTTGATCCGAATAAAGGTGAGCTCTACTGACCATAAGTATGACATACTTAGTAAAACCTCAAGTCTAAAAGGAACGAGAATATTTATAGATGAAGATCTCATTCCAGAATATCAAGCAGAATTGAGAGGGGAGGTTCAAAAGGTAAAGGAATCTAGGAAGTAAGGAAAATGGGCAATAATCAGAAATAGAAAAGTTGTTATTCAAGATAGAAACCAAAAGGATAATATAAATAGCAATTCAACATGCTCTAGATTCTTTCTTGGAACTATCGGGGCTTTCCATGGAACAAAGGCCCCAAGCTAAGTTGGATCTCGAATGGTGTTGATATTATTTTTCTTATTGAAGCTTGGGAGAATGAAGAATCTAAGGTCCCTAACATAGATGACTTTACATTATGGTCTACCTAGAATAAGCGATCCTCTCGTAGAGGCATTGGGGGTATAACTTGTTACATTAAGAAGAACATCTCTCCCCATGCTAGGATTTATAAAAACAACCCTTACAACCAATATAGTTGGATATAAATTGCTAACATTTATGATAAAAATACCTACATAACAATCTATTATTCCCCCCTCCCCCCATCAATTCTACACTCTATAAGAAAAAGAATCTAGATAAAAATAGTCCTTACAATGGTTTAGAGAATAATATTTCTAGCCCAAGGAATGAAGGCAATATCCTTTTAATGGGTGAATTTAATGCTCGAACTTCAAGCAACCAAGCTATTCTTCTAAGCAATCATTCCAACCCTAATCCTCTTTGGTTAAACGAAGACCTTCCTCTAGCTAGTCAGTACAAAAGGAGCTCTAAAGACCTCATGGAGAATTTGTTTGGTTCATAGCTAGTCAAGCTCTGTAATGCTCAGGATCTCATAATTTACAATGGTCTAAAGAAGTGGCCCAATTCTAGCAAGATGACCTACATCCATGGGCTTCGTAGCAGCGTGGTAGACTATGTTATCTCTGATCACCCTCTATACAACGAAATAACAAATCTCGACATCTTAAACGACCACGAGCCTCACTCTGATCACAGGCCTTTACTTATAACTCTCAGTTTGGTCATGCATAGAGATCCCATGGAAGATGCTCCTTATAGCCAAAAGAAGTTAATCTTTGATAGAAATAGAAAAGATCTCTTTCTAAATAAATTATAAACTAATTTTCTTCCTTTATCTAGTATAGACAACATAGAAGATCTCTATCATAATTTTACTACAACCCTCTCATATTCTATTAACAAGTTATCAATTGAAGTTTCAAGTAATAAAAGAAATAGCAAAACCAACCCATGGTGTGACAAAGATTGTAAAAGTGCGAGGAGAGCAATTAAGGAAGTTGTTGATGAATCTCTTAAAATTGTCAAGATAAAAATATACAAATCCCTAACTAAAAGGAAAAAAAGGCAATATATACGTAGAAGACAAGAGAATCTCTTACACCTCTCTAAGGTAGCTCCTAAGAAATTCTGGAAGCAGGTTTTAACTAGGAAAACTAAAGATAATAATAAAATTGCTTTACACGACTGTAATTCCTATCTTAAAAATCTTTATGAATCTCCAAATGTCATGGATAACTTTGAAACCCTGCTCACAAGGAAAGAAGTTTTCCCATTAGAAGACATTGATTTTGGGGTTAATCACTTGGCTAATGGGAAAGCTAAGGACATTGAAGGTTTCGAGGTGGAAATCTTAAATATTGGATGTCCTGTCCTCATCCCCCACATTCAAAAGCTTTTCAATCAAGCGTTCAAGCAAGGGTTCCCTAAACCATTGACTAAAAGCCTCATTATCCCTATTTTTAAAAGTGGGGATACAAATAACCCCACTAATTATTGGACAATTATGATCAGCCCTCTCCTAGCCAAGTTATATGGTATTATTTTGGAAAGGAAGTTGAGCATATGGCTTGAAAGTGAAGGTAAGCGAGCTAAACACCAAGAAAGTTTTAGAAAGAAACACTCAACAACAGACCACCTCTTTACGCTTAGGATCATTGTGGAGGAATGCTGTAATGATAAATCCAATATCTTTTGTTGCTTTATGGACTTTAGAAAGGATTTCGATACGGTTCCTAGAAACAACCTTTGGAACATATTAGAAGAGTTAAAGGTTCCCTTTGAGTTGAGAGTTGTCTCTATAAGGTTATACAAGATTGTAATTACCAAGTTAAAGAGAAATGAGGGGTGGTCGAAAGATATTAAGTGTAATATCAGAGTTAAACAAGGTTCCCCCTCTCCCCTGCCCTATTTTGCATTTACATCGACATGCTAGAAGGTTGTTTAGAAGAAGCGGGATGTGCTGGTATGATCTTAGCTGGGATAGTCATCATCCTTCTTCTCTACGCTGACGATATTGTTCTTCTCGCAAGGTGCCCATGTGATCTTGATAAGCCACTTATACTTCTTAAGGATTTCTGCTCTACCATGTGTATGATTGTTAACACTGACAAAACAAAAGTTATGATTATCAAATCGAAGAAGGACACTTACGCTAATTTTATGTATGACAATAGTAAGTTGGAGGAAGTGTCTTCCTACAAGTACCTAGTAATTGATATTCATCACAAGCTCAACTGGAACTATAGCATTGAGAAAAGGATTAATGGGGGATGGAAAGCTTATTTTGGTCTTGAAAATAATTGTAAAATGGCAAACCTTGTAATGTGGGATAGAAATAAGTTCTTCTTTGAAACTTTAGTCACTCTGGTTATCTTATATGGATGTGAGGTTTGGGGTTGTAGCATCTCTAGAGAATCCTGGAGAAAGATTGAGTGAATCCGGAAGTGTTTTATAATGTATATTCTCAAAATTAAAAGCAACACACCCTATCCTATTCTCCTTATAGAAGTGGGTCTTTCCCCTATTGAGAGCCTAGCTATGACTAGGCTTCTATTATACAAGCACAAACTCAATAACATAGGAGACCATAGACTTCCTAAGCTAGCTTTAAATTCCAACCAAAACCACCTAAGGCCCAAACGAGGTTGGTATAAAGACACGAGGGCCTCGTTAAACCATTGGGAGATCGACGAGAATGTTCCATTGCAAAACATTAATAACATTAAAAATATTGTTACTTCTAAGTTCAAAGAAACAATGTGGTGTGAGAAAGATTAAACAACTAAAAGAAAATTAAGATATTATAAGGAGGTCATCAACCCACCCTTTAAGATCAAAAGTATCTCTCTGTTTTAACTAGCTCAAAGAAGAAAATTAATATAGCCAATATTAGAACGAGCTCTCATGAGCTCCATAGTGAAACGAGTTGTTGGGCAATTCCTAAAACACCATAGATGGAAAGGTTCTGCCATCTCTGTGAGAATATGAACATCGAGGATGAAAATCGCTTCTTCTTAGAGTGCCCCACATACAACCACATTAGATCTAAGTTTCAAAATCTTTGTTGCAATACCCACCTTCCTAGCCTTTTACGTTGTCAAAATTAGAGTGAGCTCAGGAGGCTTCTCTCCAAGTTTTTTGAGCATAGGAATAAAATCTTAAATCAAACTAAATAATTCGTTTCTTTAGGTCCGATAGAACAAGTTTGGTCTTAATGGACGTTAACCGTCATCATCGTCATCATCAAAATCACACCAATATAAATATATTTTAAATTTAGATATATTAAATAAAAAAAAAATCAAATTTCCTAATATAATACATGTTTTTAAAAATTACAACAATAAAAAAATTGAATACTTAGAACTAAATCTAAACTTAAAATAAATTTATTTAATTCTTGTATTATATTGAAAAAAAATAAAAATAAAAAATATTTATTAACTAAATTAAATACCCTTACCTATTTAATTTTCCCTTTATATTTAAGGGAGATAAACTCTCTTTGAATTAAAATACTTACCTTTAAAAACTTTGTTCAAATTAATATTCCATTGTTATAACGCAAATCTATATTTAAAAAACTCAATGTAGTAATAACTAATGGTAAAGACTTTGATATTCGAAATAACACATAATATCTCTTTACAATTATGAATAATTGTGAAAAAGTTTATACCCTCTTTATACTAAAATTTAAAATATATTAACAGTCAAAAATCTTTAAGTTTAAATATATTATGGGGAGAACTCTGACATTTAGGTTTAAAAAGAGAAAATGGATGTGGTCAACAGACCAATTCTCTTACCACTTCTCCACTGTAACCCTAAAAATATCCTCCTATCACAGTCGGGCCTTCATGTGCACGGTTGAACAACATATGCTACCGTGCACATCAAAGAAAGATACTGCAACTTTTTCAGATAACCAGAAAATAAATTTATTATATCGGCTTCAAATCTTTAAAGGAATTTGTAAAGCTCAATTCAAAAGCAATTCAAGACTAAGAATAAGAATCCATTTCAGAGAACCGAAATTGCAATTTAAATGAAATCCTCAAAAGAACCCTACACCTATTTAAATGAAATCCTCAAAAGAACCGAAAATGAGAAAATGCAAAAATTGTGATGCAGACATACCAGAATGCGATTCCCCTGGTTATAAAACCCTACACCAATTTAAAAGAAATCATCGAAAGAGGAGCGGACCCTAAGCGCTGGTGAATTTTGTAACGGCTTTAGTACCCTCAGACAAAGCGTAAGCGTGCTTGGCGACCTCCCCTGGAAGAATAGTCTTACGGCTGTCTGGATCTCCCGGGAAGTAATAGTTCGTTTCTTGCTGAGGCGAGAGAGTCTGGATGCCTCGTTCGTTAATTTCTCAAATAAATCATTGATAAAACTGTTCATGATTCCCATGGCATTGCTGGAAATGATCACCGAACACTTATCTAAGTTGACTCAAAATTTCCTATGGCAAGGAGGAAAGAGGAATCAAAACAAATTTCACCTAGTAAGCCGGGACACTATGAAAAGGCCACTATCAGAAGGAGGACTTAAGGTAAGAGATCTCGAGTTGGCCACTCTGGATTTGGGAGGAAAGATTTTATGGAAAATATTCTCAACTCAACGACATCATGTAAGTCAAGTTATAATTAAAAAATATTTGCATTGGCTCTCAATAAATAATATGGATGAAGGAACTTCCTACAAAGAAACCACTCTATAGAAGTTATGCAACTAAGGATGAAAGTTATTTAAATACTATCTCTATAGAATCCCTGGAAACAGAAAAAGAATTGGGCTATGGGAAGAGAAGATCATGGGCCTACAACCCCTACAATTTTCCCCTGAAATTGTAGATTTGTGTGACTGGCTCATTCAAAATGACATCCACAAGTTGGCTGATATTTCCTCTTGGGACTCTGGTGGGAATTGGAGCGACTGGGCTTTCCATCACCTTGTGATAGGTTGCTTCCTCAACTTCACCTATTCCTAACTATGATCTCAAGTCTAGGTCCTGTGCACCTCCATTCAAGGGACAAGTGGGATTGGAGGGAGGCAAGAGCTTACTGAAAATTGTAGGGCTTTGCAGCTCTCCAAGAACATCATGTGAAGATCCACTCTCCTTCGCTTTGGTAGCATGTATGGGATCCCTTTGGCCTCCCAAATATTAACTTCTTCTGTTGGATTCTCATGCATAGAAGGGTCCTCACTGGAGATAACTTAGTGAAATGTAGAATTATCAGACCCCTTAGATGCCCTCTCTACTGCTCGGCTCAGGAAATGCTTGAACATTTGTTTATTGACTGCCCCTTCACTCAAGAAGTATGGGTGCAAGAAATGCTGAGGCTTAATGCTCAAATTCCAATGCATCTCTCAGTAGTTAGTCTATTCGCCTCTTGGAAAGAGCACTCCCCTCATGCATTGAAAAGAAAATCAATGTGGGCCAGAATATGGCATGAAATCCCAAAATACATCTGTTGGGAAGTGTGGTTAGCTAGGAACGAAGCCATATTTAATAATAGATTTCAATCTCTCAATGTAGTGGCTACCAAAGCCAAAGCACTATTATTGGAAACTTAAGAAAATTAGCCTCATAAGCGAGACAATGATTCCTCCCTGAAGAGGTCAACTAGCTCGGTGAGTCCCTGAGGTGTGCCAGCAATAAAAAGAACCCCTCATGGCCTTGCCCCAATCCAGAGTGGTAGCTTCAAATCTCTAAATTGGATTTTCAAAAGTGGTGGAAAAAGTAGGGCAAAGTTACAATATTCTTTGATGGAGCCTCCAAAGGAAACTTGGGGATATCAAGAGAAAGGGGTGTAATCTACTCCCCAGACGAGCACAAAAATGATAGCTATAGTTGGGGCCTAGAACATAGCACTAACAACGAGTCATAGAATCTTGGACTGTTGAAAGCATGCCAACTTTCTCAGGGGAATAGAGGAAAAAACCTTCAAGTCTGTGGGGATTCGGAAATCCTGATAAAAATCCTAAACACAAGTGATCATCTCAATAAATCAGCGCTCAACAAGACCCTTGAGAGACTCAGGAAGGTGTTGTAGAACTTCACTACCAATTCATTCTACCACATCCTCCGAAGTATAAACAAGGAAGCTCACACAAGGGAAAACATGGGATGTCTCTTAGCCCAAGGTGCTCTGTCAAAGAATGATAAAGCATCATTATAGCATCCTATTCCTTAACATAGAAATATGAGCTATGCAATAACAGGGCATTGGTGGCAATTCCTTGTTACACCCTTCATATGCAAAGCTTCAGTCTCCATGATTGTCCAAAATCTAGCACAGGCATCGAGCTACACCTAATTGTTGATGAACGCATGACCTTGACACATCTCTGCTCCAACATCATAGACTAATCCTCATATCGTGGCTGTCACATTCAATGTGACCAATACTCACGCATTCAACATACAAGCAACGTGATAAAGAAGCAACTCAGAAAATTTTCTATAAATAGAGGATTTAGATCTAACGTGTTGCAGGATTCGTTTATGGGTACCACCAGGTCTCGCCTTATCCTATCAGAGAGAATCAAAATTGGAATATATATTGTCTCCCCCTTTTTCAAGCTTCTATGCATTGATTAAGGAATTCTGTGTAATTACACCAGAAACTATTGTTTAAGATGGTTTTCCTTTGAATGGCCAATGGATCTAGTCGGTTTCGATTGATACCGAGTCGCCTGAAATCAAATTTCTGAAGCACTATGTAATAGCGGTTGTTAGGCTCCGGCCCAACCTTTCTTCTCCAAATAAAAATCAACCTTTCTTGTTAAAAAAAAAATCCTTTGCTATTGAGAGGTCACGTGTTCAATTCTCGCGACACTCTCACTGTCAAGCTCTACGGTTGATTTAACATACCTACTATCCCTAGCCCTAACTAACTATAGAGTTCACCCAACCTCCAAAGTACAGTTATGGAAATGGATCTAATTTTTTTACCTTTTTAAACTTTCTCAAAACTTAAAAAGGGTGCCATCATTGCATCTATCTCATCAAGACCATTATAACGATATGAAATTTGTCTCAATGTGACTCATAGATCAAAAGATATGGTCGGTTAAAGTTTTTCCAATCAAATAGTGCCACATCACCTAACCTGCCACGTGGCACCCATGTGGTTATCTCACCATGTGCCATGTCATACCACATGGCAGTTGTCGACCCACTCACATGGACTAATCTATATATATATATATATATATATAGGTTGAGTCTCCATTGTTAAAACACCTTTGCTATTGAGAGGTCATGGGTTCAATTTTGTTGACACTCTTGGGGTCAAGCTTTGTGGTTGATGTCACATACCCCCTACTATTCCTAGCCCCAACTAAGGATAGAGTTTACCCAACCTCCAAAGTCCAGCTATGGAAATGGGATCTATTTTTTTTTACCTTTTAAAACCTTCTCAAAACTTAAAATGGATGTCATCTATGCTTCTGTACCATCAAGACATTTTTAACAATATGAAATTTGTCTCAATCTCACTCCTAGATCAAAAGATAAGTTTGGTTAAAGTTTGGCCAATCAGATAGTGCTACATCACCTAACCTGCCACGTGGCACCCATGTGGTTATCTCACCATGTGCCATGTCATACCGTGTGGCATTTTTCAACCCACTCATACTAGGTCATGAATTAACCCCTCTCTACGAATCACATGGTCTAATATATATATAATGTATATACTATGTATAATATATCTATATATCTATATATATATAGTATATATATTTATATGTATATAAGTTGAGTATCCATTGTTAAAACACCTTTGTTATTGAGAGGTTATGGGTTGAATTCTCTGGACACTCTCGGGGTCAATCTCTGTGGTTGATGTAACATACCCCCTACTATCCGTAGCCCCAACTAAAGGTAGAGTTGACATCACCTAACCTGCCATGTAGCACCCATGTGGTTATCTCGCCATGTCTGTAATACCATGTGGCATGTGTTGATCTACTCATATTAGGTCATGAATTAACCCCTCTCTACGGCTCACATGTCTCTCTCTCTCTCTCTCTATATATATATATATATATATTTGTGTGTGTGCGTGTGCGTTTGTGTTGATTCCCCATCATTAAAATAACTTTTCTAATGATTGGTCATGGTTTCAATTCCATTGACACTCTTAGGGTCAAGCTCTATGGTTGATGTAACAAACCCCCTACTATCCCTAGCCCCAACTAAGGGTAGAGTTGACCCAACCTCTAAAGTACAGTTATGGAAATGGGATCTAAATTAAAGCTTCTCAAAACATAGAATGGATGTCATCATTGCATCTGTCCTACCAAGACCTTTCTAGCGATATGAAATTTCTCCCAATTTGACTCCTGGATCAAAAGATATGGCTAGTTAAAGTTTGTCAATCAAACTGTGGCATGTTACATAACCTACCCCATGGCACCCTTGTGGTTATCTCACCATGTGCCATGTCATAAAATGTGGCAGTTGTTATAAAATGTCCTGTTAATATTGTAGTATTGTTGTAAGGCTATGACATATTTTTCATATTGTTCAATCAATGGCATCCAATATCTACAAACCAAAACTTCTTGGAAACCACCATTGACGTTGAAAAAATCTACAAGGAATCATCCCCTTCTCTGTTCGTCATGTCTCATTCTATGTGACATGTAAATGTTGCTTCTCTCCCATTAATATCATAAATAAATATATCAAATCATTATACAACAAGTAAATAATCAGTGCATGTGTCAAATCAAGCTGGATAATTAATTTTTTAGACACTTGGTGATGTGAGTAATTTTTTTAATTTTTAATTTTTTTATACAAATTTTTTATTTTGAGAATTTGATTTTAAAACCGCATGAAATTAGTACATTCATATATCCATCAATCAAAAAATAGGAATTCATTTTTTTTAATTTCAAATATTTAATTTTTAATTTTCAAAATAAAAAATTACTATTTAATTTTACAAAAACTTTAGTGGAATTTGTAAATTGTTTCAAATATTTACAAATTAATTAAAAGTCATATTTTTTTCTTAGAAAATTATATATTACAGAGCAATGGAACACACAAAATATTGCAGAAATATAAACACAGAAAATGCATAAAACAAGAGAGAACAGATATACGTGATTCACCTAGTTTGGGCCATGTCCACGGAGAAACAACCAATCCTTCTTTTATTATATTATCCAGCAAACTGAAGAGATACAACCTACAACAGATCCGTTGTAACTCCCTCTTCGCTCTCAATCTCCTCTGTTTTCTTCACTCATAATAGAGATATGATAGATGCAATACAATTCCCTCATATATAGTGAGGGGTTGCCTTCTAGGGAAAAAAACCCTAAATTAAATATAACCTCTACCATCAGATCATCTGTCTAATGAACGGTCGAGATTGACTAGAAATTACTAGACTTTTACAAGGCAATTTTACATCTGTTTTTAGCTTCAAGGGCACTACCCCGAGCCCCCTCCAGGGAACTGCTGGCCCCCGGACCTCCCAGCCAGGGGGGATCAGCCCCACTCGAACCGCTGTGGGGAGGGGGGGGAAGTCTCCCCCACACACCCCCGCAAGGAGGGGTGTACAATCTTCCTAGGGTACACATCCGGCTAAAACCTTTGAATACAGAAGATAATTAGGCTCCACACCCAACATTTTTTTTCCATAAATGAAAAGAATATAACATGTCGAAGGCATGCAAAATATATCATCACATCATTATATTTAGATGTTGAAACTCATCTTGTCCCCCTCCCCGCACCCCCCCGCGTGGACGGGTGTACAATCTTCATGGGGTATACATCCGGCTAAGACCTTTGAATGTAGAAGATAATCAGGCTCCACACCCAACAATTTTTTCCATAAATGAAAAGAATATAACATGTCTAAGGCATGGAAAATATATCATCATATCATTATATTTATACGTTGGAACTCATCCCAACATGAATTTATACAACCTTCACAAACAAATTTAATCACACACATTACAATTTCATCAACAATAATATATATATATATATATATATATATATAATATATAGATATTTGTGTGTGTGTGTGTGGTGTGTCATACCATTAGTCCTTTGGATTGTCTAGTTAAGTAAATTGCTTCTAGTAATTTCCTTTCATATATATCTTGTGCCCATTTTTTGGAGTTGCTCACTAATGTAGCCCTAACTTGATTGATACAATCCCTTGGTCACCTTGCCATCTTCAGTCTGGAACCTTTCAGAGGCCGGGACATTGTGGGATGCTTTCATTGAGGTATGTTTTGAGACTCTTGGCTTTGTTCACATAGCTTTTGGTCTTAAATTTGTTGAATACAGTCCAAGTTGAGATTTAGTGTTTGTTGGTTTTTGTATTCATGACCTGTGATGTGTGGGAAATGGTTTGAATTTTTGTCTTTCCCAAGGACCTCTTCCTCCCCCGCCTGTCCTCCCTTTTAAAGTTTTGGCCTCCCTCCAATTCTTCTTTCAGGCTTTTGTTGGTATCCCCTATCTTTGCTACTCTTCCCCTACAGTATTAATTATTGAGCCTTGTATTTGGCTTTGTCTTCTTCTGAGCATCATACCTTAGCACTGCATGTGAAACTGCCAAAGGGGGGTAGACATGGACCCTAAGGTAGAACTCATTCGCAAACATATGCACATGGGGCTACGACCATCTACGAATATGTTATTCCTTCAAATAATCATGTCGATATTCATCATCTTAACTCCCTCTCTACTAAATACCATCAAGTTTTCACACATTCTAACATCCTTGAGGAGGTATGTCATTGGGTTCCTAACCTTGGTCACACTATGGGAAGATAGAAACTATGCCTTAACTCCATTACCCTTCATTATTAGTTGAAAACGCTCCTAGCAAAAGTTTCGAAGGAGAAACAAGAGAAGTATAATATTTTCTCTTCCTTGAATGACATAAGTGTGTAGAGCAGTATTAGTGTTTGTGCTTGGACAGTTTGGAAGCCAGAATAGATCACATGGAGAGCCATATCTAGTGCGAGGAAAAGCGTCCAACTCCTCCAGGTTCCAGTGCCAAGGATCATGCTCTAATGATTTCCTCAAATTCCAGATTTTTTTGTCATGTATTATAATAGCACTTATATTTTCATTTTAGTGACTAACATGATTGTTTACTTCCAGTAGTTATTTTTATATTTCTCAGTCTTTCTCCTCCATAAGTGGTCAATATATTTGGTTTCCCTTGCGGCAAATTGGGTATGCCTATAGTGAACTCAATAAAATCATGAACATCTCGAATTTGTATCTTGATGCTTTTATTTTGAGGTAATACCAATATAAATTTAGAAAAAAACTATATATGTAATAAATTGAATGTAATGGAACTATTATTTGTATTACTTTTTCAATTGAACCAAAATTATGTTTTTTTCATATGCATAAATACAACATCTTCACCATTTCTGTATTGTAGAGCTCCTCTTAATGCAATCAACTACCACCATGTAACACAAACTTTGATTTCCAAAACTATTCAAAATTGATCAATTACTCATAAATATTTTTTGAAATAATCTAATAATATTAATTATTAATTATTGTTAGTTCAATTTATTTCAAATAATTGAGAGTAATTATTGTTATCCTCCCCATCCCTTATAAATAACATTCTCAATTCATATCTTGTATATTGTTGTTATGAAATGCTTGGTTACATGAAAAAAAAGGATAACACAAAATAAACATCTTATTTCTTGTTAATTGCTACTCTTTTAACCTAACTAGATAAATAATATTCATTATAACATGTATTATAACATTTATTTATCCATATTTATCACTCTTTAAGGATGAACCTTCATAACTCCTAGATGGGATGAGAAACAAGGGTAAAACATGGGAGGGAATGGCTCCATTGTCATCACCCAACTCAAACGAGGGTGGGAACATGGCCATCCAACTCCCCACACATCCTATACTTTCTGAAAATGATGATCCACACAATAATAAAATCACTATGAATTTAATGAATTGGATTTGCAATTGATGGAACTGTCTCAATGGTAGATTCGTGAAACTTAATCTAGGTTGGCGAGGGGAAACTACCATTATTCTCTTTGAGTTGTGTCTACACTTTTCTCTCTAGCAACTTACCCCTCCCAAACCTTGTTTATACTATTGTTTCGTTTCTTCTAAGGGGGGTAGAACCAATTCCTCTAGACCTATCCTCCCCCATTATGGCTATTATTTGGCTATTTCCTGGTATACTCAACAAAATTGAGGAGAATTTTCATAGGGTGGTTGTTCGTAAATTGTTAACTTTATTTGGGTGGAGGTTGGTTGATCTTGGTGGGGAATGCCCTTATATTGGTTCGGTTGGAAAGGTTGTAAGGTATCCATGCCACCAACCATGGCATTGGCCATATTAACATACGAGTCTACACTCAAGTATCTATGAAAATTATTTTTGGTCACATTGAATTTTACAATGGTTGGTTTTATGTGTCAATTGAAAAGTCTTGTTTTTTGAAGCATGCTTTTGTCTAGAATTATGGTTTTCCTACTCCTAGTCTTATATCAGACAAGATCTTCTCCTGGAAATTTTTCCACCTTGGATATGAGTTTATTGGTTTTTACTTTGGATGTGTTTTTAATTCTCTAGAATTTTATCTTCCCCCATTTAAGGTGCTCATCTTCCTACACCTTCATTGCTCAGAGGATTTTTTCTCATAGCTCTAAACTCTTGTTGCACCACCCTTCATATTTTCTCTTTGGCGTCTTTCATTTCCTTGTCTCTTGTTCATCGTTACTTTAGGAGGTTTTCTCATGCATCCATCCTCTCTTGGTTGTCTTTTCTCATCCCTACCCCCTTCACACCAAATGGTCACAATTCGTTATGTCTCCTCCAATAGAGTGGAAGGGAGCATAGGAGATCACCTTCAATCCCATAATGCAACTCATTTCTATCAATTCCAAACTCCTAATGACATTCAACAAGAAATTGAACATGTTACAACAAAGGTTCTTCCAAACAAGGACAGACTCAACAATGCATAGGTATTGGCATCAATTGTAGAATGGGATCCCAATCCAAGTCATAGATGAGGACACCAAAACCAATACCTCTACACCATTGAGCTTTACTAGAATATCAAAGCCCTTATTAGTAGTGTTCTTCTAGAACACAATGAGGCTAAGAGAGAAATAACATTTCAATTAGATGAACTTTATATTGAGCATGGCGACATGGGACTCAAACATAGGGATACAAATCTTAGGTTGGCTTGTGACAAATCCATTCTAAATTGTGGCAAAGGGCCAACTTTTCCAAGAACCGTAACTGAGCCCATTGACATCTCTATGCCATCTTGAGAAATTCATATGGCCCACAAACTTACTGGTTTGATCTCTAAAGCGTGTGCTTATATGTTATCAATTTAAAGATTTGGTGGGTCACAATTTATTTTTTATGTTTGACATACTAATGTATATGTTATAAGCAATGTAGATGTTAGTAGACTTAAAAACAATTGATTCAACTAATGCTCATTTTTTGTTAAATTTCAAGGAAAATCTCTCTATTTCTACCACTAGTATGGTTTCTTGGTAGGGTGATAATGTTGGCATTATGGAAATTTTTCTTGTTGGCATTGGTGTTAACCTATTGGTGGTGGCCCACATAGTCCTAATGGTTTGTGGTCAGAATGAAGATCTACTAAATATGAGTTATGATTGACTTGATGAAGAGGTGTTTGGAAAAATAGTGCTTTATGATGGTTGTAGAGGAGTTTCAAGAGGTTAAACATGGTCTGGAGAAGTTTTACGAGGTCTGACAGTGTTTAGAGATGCTTGCAAGTGAAGATCTAGACAGAAAATATAGGTCTAACAGGGTGAATAAATGGCTACAAGGATTTATAACACATGTAATTAGTATCTACGGTGCATTATAACCAATGGATTGCCCATGGTATTTCATTAAATCTTTGAAGTGAGTGTTTGATTTAGTTACACATTGATCATTTACTTGGATTTATATGGAACATTAGGACATAGCTATTTATATCCAAGTGTTGGACAAAGGTTTTGTTGATGGTTGGAACACATTCCCCTACCTAAGATTTCATAGAAACCTTGTAGAGTGAAATGATAAGATTATAGCATGATTTGTTTGCATAACTAGTGAGTGATTACTATGAGAATGAAGATGGAGTATATAATTGTTGTATCTAACAAGTGTTTTGAAGAGATGGAGTAATGCATATCTGATTTAGATTGCAAATAGACAGGTTATCAAATACACATAGTAGCGAGATAGAGTGCAAGCAATAGGTTGAAATATTTGTGCATGTTCACTTTTGAAGAAATGTCAAGTATTCAAAATGTCAAACATTGCATTGGTGTGGAAGAGAGCTAGATTTATGAAATATACAGAGTTCGATTACTAGTGTTAGATGATATAGTGTAGACATGTAGTAGAGCATGGGAAATGGATTGATGGCTAACAATCTTTTGTTGCAGGTGTCATGTTCAGTGATTGTTACATGTTGATAGATAGAAGAATATCCACACATTTATCTATTTTAGTTGATGTTTAGAACCTCCAACAGAGTCCATCTTCAAGATGTGATGAATATGCAAAGAGTGTGAAGAGTAATAAATATAGATAGGTGAAACCCTAAATGACCAACAGAGATAAACAATATATATATTTATTATATTATAGTATATATATATATATATATATATATGAGATTAGTTTATCTATAACTCACTTATAATATATTTATTCTACTGATTTTATATTAATTAATAATTTTTTATTATTATTATTAAAGTTATTATTTATATTCAGGTTTCTTTTTATAAAAATAATATAATCTATGTAAAGTTGATATTATAGTTTATTATGATATAAATGTAATGATATATTTACTAATTATTATATATATATATATATATATATATATATATTATTTATATATATATATAGCAAATTATCAGATTATTAGATAAGTTATAATAGTTATTAATAATAATTAATTTTATTTATATTAGTATTAGCCTTTAGAAGGGGTCTCCAATTTTTATTTATTTTTTTGCCATTACCTCTATTAATATTATTAGGATTCTTTTTAATCTCAAGAGCCTCCCTTATCTTAAGCCTGTAAGAAAGAATTTTAGTAGCAAGGATTTTTGCATTCTCTATGTAGACATGATGTTTGATGTTCTTAGCATGTTCTACAATAGCTGAGTTTTTTGTCCTTTCATGTCTTATGTCTTCATTGTGCTCTTTAGTTCTTTCTTTCAAGGAATGACTAGTTTCTAGGATGTAGCATTTACGACATGAACATTCTGTCTTGTACACACCTTTAAATTGTAAGTGGTCAATGTCATCTTTTACAGGTTGATAATTTATTTGATGGTGATATGGGATTTAAAACTTGTTCTAATCTCATTTTTCTTCAAGACTTTGACAACCTTGTCAATGGTGCCCTTAAGGTAAGGTAGACATGCAATCTTCCCAGGGTTATGGATGTTAGAATTGGGAGGATTATTGCCATGAATAAGAGGTTTTTCAAAGGCATCCTTAATATCTTTCATGCTATATCTAAGGTTTCTAAACACTTTATAAGGTGCTCATTTTCCTTATCTTTATGATCCATTCCATAAATTCTAAGAGCTCTGAAAGCCAAAGTCCTAATGACTCCAACCTTTTGTGAGGGTCTCCCTGAAGATATTTCTCAGTATGTGTTTTCTTTCGGTAAACCTTGTAATAAAGCTTTCCATTAGGTTTCTTTATGAGAGAATATCAAGGAAAGGAATGCATCCATTTTATTTTTCCTCCATAGTGAATTGAATTTCTTTTGAGATCTTATTATGATGATGTAGAAATTGGTTTACAACCAAAATTTTAACACCATTGATGTATCTCCATGCTAATTAGCCATGTATTTATGTGTTGTTGTTGGTTTAAGACTCTGATTTAGAGATTGTTGCTACGAGGGTCATGGTTGTTTAATGTGTATGCTTGAACATTGTAATGGTTTAGTATATGGCTAAGCTATGAGAAAAGTATATTGTTAATGTATGGTGAGAGTGTTGAAGAGATGAGATAATTTTGTTGATGTTGATTGTATTCATTGAGTTGAGTGGTTGACATGTTGTAAAGAGATTGTTGTTGATGTACTTGTGCTAATAACTGCTACAGAGAATTGGTATTGCAATAATGTGTTAATGTTGATGTTGAATTTGGGGTCTAGTTTGAAACATTTTGAAATGTGGCCCTAGTGAGCTTATGGAGGTTAGGGGGTGTGGCAAGTGGTGGCTTGCCATTATAGGAGTGGTGGCTCATTGCTAGTTGTGACCAACAAATAGTTGATGAGTTTTGGCTTCCTAACTGGTAGTGGCCAGGAAACTGTAGTAAGGATTAAGGTTCCTAGCTCATAGTAGGAAACTAAACAATGTAAAAGAAAATTATTTAAAGATATAATAAAGGAGAGAAGCAAAGCATTAACAACATGGTGGTTTTGTCCCTTTAGGGTTTCCACCATAAATATATTGTGTCTCATTGTGCATTGATTGTTTTGTGTCATGGCTCTTATGTGTTGATTATTGATGAAATTGCATGTATTTACTACTTATGTTGAGTTATTGATCATTTAAATTGGCGAAAAGTTTTTAAAAGTTGTAAATTTTCTACCATTACTAATTAACCCTCCCCATCCTCAAACCCCCTCTCGATTTCCAACAAATAATAAATGATTATTTATGTAATATGTTAATCCCAATTCACTAATCACTTAAATAAAATTATTTTTCTTTTCTTGATATGCATAATAATAACAATGTAAAATCATAAGAGTAGATTTTAAATCACTATATTATTTCTAGATATTTTTATTAAACTACTTAAAATATTTTTTTTCTTTTTGGCTCAATTTTATGATTAAACATAATGTGGACTAAAGCCACACCAATATAAATCTATTTTAATTTTAGATTTATGAAATACAAAAAGAAATCAAATTTCCTAAAAGGTAAATCCCCTTAAAAGTACAAAACCAGAAAAAATATTTATACCAAAACTCTTTAATAAAGTCTCCAATCTTGAATCAAAATCCAAACATAAAATAAATCTATGCTAATTAAGAAAAGAAATAAAATAATATTAAAACTAAATTAAGTCTCCAATCTTGAATCATATCAAAACTTAAAATAAATCTATACTAATTAACAAAAAATCAAAATAATATTTAAACTAAATTAAGTAGCCTTATAGCCTATATAATTTTCTCAAAGAAAAACTTTTTGATTTCAGATATTTAACACACAAAAATGTTAAGTTAATATTCTATTATTATAAGACAAATCTATTTTAAGAAAATCACTGTAATAATAAATATTTGTAAAGACTTTAATATTCAAAATAACACATAATATTAGGAGGAAAATCTCATATAATTGTGAAAAAATTTATATTATGTTTTTATAGTGAGAAAATTTTAGGTGTAAAATGTCACAAATGAATTATTTTTTGGACACTTTATATATATATATATACCAATTTTATAAAAACTTGATTTTTTGTTGAACATTTACTCATTTTTATAAATATAATTTCAAATTATTTTATAGATATAAATTTTTCAAAAATTAATAATTAAATTATAGAATATTAATATTAAAATTTGATGAAACATTTATTTCTTTGACATAGAACAAACTTTTTTGTTGTTTTCATTTTGCATACAAATTTCAAAAATTTTCAAATTCGGCCCTAGCAGCATTACACGAAGAGGAAATGATTGTCCAAAAGAAGTGTTAATAATAAAGCTTGAGTCTCCATGATTGTCCAAAATTTGGCGTAGGCATCGAGATACACCTAATCACTGATGAATGCACAACCTTGACACATCTCTACTCCAGCATCATAGATGAATCCTCATATCATGGCTATCACATTCAACAGGACCAATACTCATGCATTCAACATACAAGCAATGTGATAAAGAAGTGGCTTAGAAAAATTTCCATAAAAAGAGGATTTATATGTAATGTGTTGTAGGATTCGTTTTTGGTACCACCAGGTCTCGCCTTCTCCTATCAGAGAGAATCAGAATTGGAATATATGATGTCTCCCCTTTTCTTAAGCATTGATCAAGGAACTCTATGTAATTACACTAGAAACTATTGTTTAAGATGGTTTTTCTTTGAATGGCTAATGGACCTTGTCAAATTTTGTTGATACTCAGTCGCTTGAAATCAAATTTTTGAAGCACTATGTAATAGTGGTTGTTAGGCTCCAGCCCAACCTTTCTTTTCGAAATAAAAATCAAACTTTCTTGTTAAAAAAAGGCTTTTCTATTGAGAGGTCACATGTTCAATTCTCGCAACAGTCTCGCGGTCAAGCTCTATGGTTGATGTAACATACCTACTATCCCTAGCCTTAACTAACTGTAGAGTTCACCCAACCTCCAAAGTACAATTATGGAAGTGGATCTAATTTCTTTTACCTTTTTAAACCTTCTCAAAACTTGAAAAGGATGCGAGCATTGCATCTGCCTCATCAAGACCATTCTAATGATATGAAATTTGTCTCAATGTGACTCATAGATCACAAGATATGGTTGGTTAAAGCTTTTCCAATCACATAGTGCCACATCATCTAACCTACGAGATTGCACCCATGTGGTTACCTCACCATGTGCCATGTCATACCACATGGCAGTTGTCAACCCACTCATACGAGGTCATGAATTAACCCCTCTCTACGATTCACATGGACTACTATATAT
>APFE030762645.1:0-12609 GCA_000404065.3 Pinus taeda | reverse complement strand
CTTTGTTTGATACAGTTATGGTTTGGATTTAGATGCTTCCTTGTCATTTACATTCATCACACATCTCTTCATCACAACCCCATACGTATTTCCCTTTGCATTTTGGATTACTTTTGAATAAAATCATGGCACACTTAATGTAGGTTGATGCATTTCCGGTTTGATAAATAGTTTTGATCATTTGTTTCATTTACACTCTTCTCCCTCTCGTTTCATTACCATCCTTTCCACTGTGATCCTGCATGCAACTACGCTACCTTGACCTACACTGCGTTCTGTCCTTTCCTAAACATCTCCCATTCCTCACGTAGCTTCATTCCTTGACCCTTCATAGACATCACTTCAACACACTCCCTACGCCTGTTTCCCATCTCATCCTTCCTCTTCCGAGCCATCACCAGCCTGATCCCTACCTCACACATACTTTCCTACCCTTCCATCACTTTTCCCATCACTTAAATCCTTCACGGTAGATCATCCTGTAGCAGTTCAGAGACATCCTGTAGAAAACCCTGAGTTTCCTGTAGGATCCCCTGCAGACATCCTGTAGGAGGTCATTCACATGGTTTCTGAGCTTCTGAACGTGGAAAACCTCTATGGATGAATGCCAAGGGTCCATAGGGACCCACCTAGCCTCCCCAACCTATCCCACGCTTTCCTTCCTTCTCCATCCAATCTGCACAACCAAATCCTAATAAGCACAAAATCACAATCATTCCACCTACTTAACGAAAAGTACAAAAACATGTCTTTTACAATGCAAGTAGTTTAGATCCATGCTTTTCCACTTATTGGAGGTAGTAGCAGCACTGGTAGAAGTTTTATTCATCTTCATTGCATTATAGAGGTTAGACTAGTTAAATTAGGGTTCCCTAGGTTTACATGCTTTGATTTTAGTTCATTTTTGTCAAGTAGCTTAGTCTCCTTTGAGCTAGCTTTCGTCCATCATTGATAAAGCTTCTTCTGTGAGCTTATAGAAGTTGGCTTGAGCCCTAGCGGACTTGTGCCAGCTGACCAAGTGATAGCTGCGACAAGAGCTAGTACTTGTGCATGTAGCACCGTCACTTCCAAGTTTGTACGAACAACCGGGTTGATAAAATGAGAGACAGGAAGCCTCAGGAGTTGTAGCACTATTGCTACAATACTGGAGCTCACCACCATGTTGCTCCCAAATTTCCCAAAAAACATTGTTTAGGGCCTCAAAACGGCTCTAGAAGATCAGGACCCGAAAAAACTGCTAAAAATAGTAAATTGTGCTACAAATAAGGAAACTGAAATAATTGAAATAGGCAGTTGTGGGGGCCCGAGTGGGATAGTTGGGTGGCCACAAAAATCCACTTGGATCATTCCTCCCCCATTATGAAGCATTGGTCCCCATTATGTTGAGTTCCTCCATGAGATGAGGAAACTACTGCTGAATGTGGTCCCTAGTGAGTTGTTCTGCAAGCTCTGCTGTGTCGAGTAATGGTTGAGGGAGGTCCATATTTAACACTCGATCCAGGTGAAGGAATGGGGGAATGCTATGCTCAAAAGCATTGTTTCCCACAGCCTTGGCACTGGTGTAAGGACCATGTCGGAGTGGTCTGGGCTTCTAATGGGCTCTTGTAAGGCATTCTTTCTGTAAATGCAACTAGACTTTGTAACCCACTTGAAACTTGTGTGGCACTTAATGTTGATCATGTCACTGCTTATACTTGAATTTTCCATAATGGAGTGGTGATAAATCGGCTTGTTGGGTAGAGTTTCTCTAGAAGTCAGATCAACCAAATGCTTGACCTGACAGCACAATAGTACCCCTGTGGGTGAGGTGAAGATGACTGTATCCCTTAGCTGCTGCTGTGTGGAGGAACCCTTCACAGGGGTCATGGATGTGGTGATGATCTTCGCCTTACTTTTTGAGTGAACCAGACAGAAAATGAATTTCCTAGTTTGGGAGATGAGCTTGATGCCTTTCTTAACAGTGATCAAAGAGGTGGCGGTAGGTGGGGCTACCTTCGGTATCCTGTATAATGAATTATCCAAAGAAATAATAACAATAAGAGGCCTTGACTCATACATAGCATGTTGCCCCCATAAGTATGGTTAGCCTAATAGTACATCATAAACATCAAGAGGTGCAACATCACACAATACCTCATCTATGAAGGGCTTGATGTTGTAGGGAAGGCGGCACTGTTTGCAGACTTGGAGATCTCGTCCTTGGTGAAGCCACCTAATGTTGTACAACTGCGGGTGTGGTGTGGCCGGTAGGCCTAGCCGCTTCATGACCTCTACTGAAATCAGGTTCTTTTGGCTCCCACTATCAACAATGAATTGCAATGGCGAACCCTTCACCCATATTTGTGAGTGGAAAAATTGCTCCCCCTCCTCTACATCTTCAGGCTCATTCTTCTAGATCATGGCAGTGGAAACAGTAGTGCTAGGCTCTGCATCAATGATCTACTTCCCTTTTTCATTCCCTTGTCGGGTTCTGACCTAGGGTCAGAACATGCATCTGATTCTGAAGCCTTCAACTCAGCCACCAGCGACTGCTTGGTCCCACACTCACTTGTGTTGTGAGTGGGGCTCTTATGGAACTCACACCACTTTCATGTGTCCTTCTTGGACTTCATGGTGTTCTTATTTTCTTCTGCCTTTGACGGGTTGTCTTGGGTCACCTCACCTTAGCTTTGTCCTTTGGTCATCAGATTCGCAGATCCAAAGTCTCGCTTCTTCTGTTTAGGCTTTTGCTCGATCTTGACGGTGTATCGGTATGCCGTGCCAAGCAAGGAGATGTTCAAGAACTCCATATCATCTTGGATGTATTTGTGTAAGAAGTTATAGTACTTGAGTACCAAATGCAGCTCAGAATCCTTGATACCCAAATGTGTGCGAAGGGTATGAAAAATGTTTGTGAACTCTGACACATCTTGGTCTCTTCTCTGCCGCAACGTGGTCCACTTTATGTATTTGGCCTCATAGCTTTTGATAGGGTAGTACTACTCCTTGATGGCATCCCAGAATGAATTTCAAGTGGGTGTGGCTAAAAATAGTGAGCTCGTACTTCCATCCTTCTGCTCGCAGTAGGTTTCCCCCTAGTCCTTGATGTGGGGGGCTGCTTTGAGAAGTGTGAAAATAATCTTTTCCTGATTCAAAAAATCATGAATAGAAAAATAACCCTCTAGCAGATTTAACCATTTATCTATGGCATCTGCATCTATCTGACCCTCGAATATGGGGATTTCAAAGTTAACTTGTACCTTAAATGGTGTGGTGCTTCCAGAGTAGCCACTCGAAGTAGATGTGTTGCCCCTAGGTAGCCGCTGAAGGATCTGGGCAAAGTTGTCCATCATCGCATTCCTTTGTCACTCCAGGGCCTCTTCAAGCAATATTTTGATAGGATCTCCTGCCCCCTCATCTTTATTTTCAATCGCCATGGGAGGTTGTCGAGATTTGTGAGGTTGGTCTTGGAAAGGTTCGACCAATTCAAGCCCTAACTCCTTATATCCTAACCTCGTTGGGGACATGCAAAGAAAGATAGAGAAAGAGAAGACCACTCTGATACCATTGATCTAGATTTAAATAGGAATGCAAAAAATGATAGATATAACCATAGATACAGAGATGCAGCAGAAATAACACTTCCTTTCATTAATGTAAAATACTGAAATATGCTTACAAACAGAAATGGAAGTAAACTAGCTCGGGTGATGGTAGCTTATCTCTTAGGAGTGATGTGGTAGCTACATGCTTCTGAACTGTGTTACAATGAGGCTCGAAGGCCTATTTATTTCTCAGAAATAATGTAAAACCCTAAACATCCAAAAACCTAACCCTAGGAGATGAAGCGCCAAACTATGGGCCCCGTTTGGGTAAATTGGTACATCAACTTCCCAGGGTCGTAACTTTGGCATATGATCTCCATTTGATGCACACAATGTCTCATTAGAAATATATATCTAAGGAATACAACTTTGGGAAGAGAAATATCGATCTATGGACCCATGTTGCTCCCAAATTTCCCAAAAAAGTCGTTTAGGGCCTTAAAATGGCTCTGGAAGTTTAGGACCCGAAAATTGCTAAAAATAGTAAATTGTGCTACAAATAAGGAAACTGAAAAAAATCAAAGAGATAGTTGTGGGGGTCCAAGTGGGATAGGTGGGTAGCCACCAACATCCACCTGGATCACATGGAGTCCCAAAGTATGCCACTATTGATGATGTTCCACTGTGTTGGAAGAGACACACAATGGGAGTCTCTGCGAGATTCTGTTGGCTATTAGTCCGAGTGATCAGTGCAGTCTCATGCTATCGTGAGCACCGTGCAGTTTGATTTCTTCTCTAGTCTTTTACACATTATAGGATTTGAAAGCCAAGCATCCTGAAACACTCTATTTTTTAAAGTTTTTATGTAAACACTTTCAAATAAGACGGATTATATATATATAGTATTTATACTATATATTATATATGTTTTATTCCTACTTATGTGTCCATAACATGATCATTTTTATAAATGACGCAAATCCCTATCAAGAACAAAATTTTCCAATGCATTTGTTAATGCATTTAAATTACATGGAATATGTTGATATGTAATGTAATCAAAGTTTCTTTCTAGCAATATAACACGTAGATACACAAGCAATATTTGTGGATATCTCATTGAGTAATGATTGTTTAAAATTAACACAATGAGCTGCAAATCCAACTTGACAACTAAATCCCTAATGCTAAGAGCAACTACTTCTGACAAGAGTTCAATAACTGCACTATATTCAGCAATATTATTTGTTGTTCGACCAAGGCAGATACCTTGTAAGTTAATCAGCTCACCATTAGGGTCATAGAGTACCCATGTTGCGGAAGAGAGGTTCTGTGTGCTATGACAAGCACCATAAGCAAAACCAACATAATGGCTCAACGACATCTGCAAACTAAGTGGAACATAGGGTAAGCAGAAAAACACGTGTGCAAAGCAAACAAACACACCAAAAATAAAAAATGCACACTAATGAATTAGCACACTAATGTACAAAAGTTATTATACGAATTTCACGCATAATACTTCTTGAGATACAACCCATTACAGGGTTGTGACAATGCATTTCCCTCATAATCACATAGCTCATATGCACCTTTCTGTAAGACAGGCTTGATGATGTAGGGCCCATGCCACATGGGTTTGAACTTTCCTACCCCCAATTTATCATTGGATTGATCGTAAAGAAGGACCAAGTCACCTTCAACAAAAGTGCAAGGAGAAACGGTTTGGTCAAAATGAGCTTTGACTCATTTCTTTTGAGCTTCAATGACCATCAAAGCAATGTGACAAGTTTTGTCAAGCCTTTCAAGATATAGTATCCATTCCTCTTTAGACGATGTATTCAAAAGAAGTTAGATAGCTAGATTAAGTGAAGGGATTTCACATTCAATTGGAAGAGTTGCCTCTAGACCATACACCGGCTGGAATGGAGTGAATCTAGTGGTCGTCTTAGCATAAGTTTTGTAAGCCTAGAGAGCTGAGATTAGCATTAAATTCGAATCCTTTATGTGATTCCCAACGTTACGTTGAAGCATAGTAATAAAAAAATTATTAACTGTCTCAACTTGGCCATTGGCCTATGGATAATAAGGAGTTTAGCTATCATGTTGAAGGCCCAGCTGAGCAGTCATCTCTGCCATCGTGTGTTGATGAAAGTGTGATCCATGGTTAGTCACGATAGCTTGCAAAACACCAAAACATGATATGACGTGGTTAAAAAGGAATTGAGTGGCACTAATACCGTCAACATTATAAGTAGGAATCGCCTCGACCCATTTAGTAAAATAGTCGGCGACGACGATTATATAACCACGCCCCATTTGGAAAATGAGCCAATGGTAATTACTGGGTGTAGGGGTGTGGGTGGGGTGCGCTCCTTGCACTTGAAAATATGGCATTCGTGGCATTTTTGGACAGCTAGAATGCAATCTTTGAAGATAGAAGGCCAGAAATAACTAGTGCAGAGGATTTTATGAGTAGTGGCATATCCAAACATATGACCACCAGAAGCACTAGAGTGGCAGTAATTTAAGACCCACTCAACCTCTTCAATGGTGAGACACCTGAGTCCACGCTTACCCGATACAAAGTATCAACGAGGATCGAATCGGGACAACTCAAATCGGAAAGTCTAGGTTTGGAGATAAACAATAATGTCTCCATACCATGGGTCAAGAGTGCTGATCAGAAACAAAGTTTCATCAGGTATCTGCTTAGTGAAATCAGTTGAAGTTCTTGACGATGAAAGAGCACAGATCAATTCAACAAAGACGAGCAATTTCTTTGAATTGATAGCAGTAAATTCCAAATCAAACTTTTGTAGAATAACAATACATTTGGAGTAATTGCCCCCCACTAACTGATGAGTTAGTATATATGTCATGGGGTTGCAATAAAAAAACACCGTGGTTTTTCGGAAAAGGATATAATGTTTAAAACTTTGGATGTCATGAATTTCCACCAACATAAGCTTTTTGACATGAGAATATTGATACTTAGTATCAAAAAGATTCCGACTCAAATAATAAACCGCATGCTCATTGTCGTCATCGTTGTCTTGAACTAACACCATAGCAATAGTGGTATCGGTTGCAAGCAAATATAGGAAGGAATCGCGGCAATAATTGGGGGGGTATAGTAAAGGATCACTGATCAGTGTGTCTTTTAAATCATCGAAGGATTTCTAGGCAACTTCATCCCAAATAAAAGGGATCCCTTCTTAAGTAAGTGAGTAAAACCTTTGGCAAGTTCAACGCAACTAGGGACAAATCGACGGAGAAAATTAGCATTTCCTTGCAAGCTCTGCAATTGTGGTATTGATGTAGTGGTGGGGGGGTGGGGAAGTAAATTGAAAATGGCCTCAACTTTCAAGGGATCAATCTGGATACCTTTGCGAGACACTACAAAACCCAAGAGTTGGCCAGACTCGATGCAAAACACACACTTTTGTGGATTAAGACAGATATTGTAATGCCGACATCGTAAAAATATGGATCTTAAGTTATCTGGATGGTCACAATGCTTAGCAAAATGAGTTGATAAGTCATCAAGGTATGGCTGAACAATGTGTCGAATGTCATGAAAAGCATAAGACATTGCTCATTGGAAGGTAGTGTCAGCATTATTCAAGCCAAAATGAAGCTTTTTATAAGAAAAAGTACCCAAGCATAGATAAAGGTTGTTTTATGATGATCAGTAGGTGAAATGTTAATCTGGTTATAGCCAAAAAAGTCGTCCATGAAAGAGAAAATCTCACTCCCTACGCATTTTTTGATGATCTGGTCGATAAATGGCGTAGGATAATTGTCCGTAGGACAAGCGTAATTGTATCGTGGTAATCAACACAAACATGTATCGTGCCCTTCTTTTTGGAAATAGGGATGATATTGGACACCTAATCTGTGAATGGAATAGGATAAATAAAACCTGCTTTTAAAAGCTTCTCCACTTCTGCTTTGATAGCAACAGCCTTTCAAAGGTGCACCGTTTTTCAGGCTTAGCACCAAGATAAGTCGGAATCTCATGCGCCACTATTACTGGATTTATACCAAGAATTTCTTCATATGACCAAGAACACATATTTCATTAAATTTGGAAGTATTTTATTACAAGGACTTCAACAACATTCATTCTTTTTTAAATCGCCATATTAACTTGATTCAACATTAAAATAATTTGCAAGTAATTTCAAACCAATTAGAGATCATAAATAAGTCAAACATGGGGTTTTTATGTACAATAGTATCAATACACAATAGGAGTGTGAAATCAAACTCTTAGAAGAATTTGATTTAAGCTAAATCATATTAGTATGTCAGACATCCAATAAAGATATTATAGTTATGGATAACATGCTAGATTCCTCAATGTTTAAATTTTATGTCTGGCAACTCTAACCCCCTTTCCCCCAACCTATGGGGTATTTGTTGATTGAATGATGGTGATGTGAGGATCTTATTGTAAATTAAAAGGATAGGTGTCCCTTGCATTGCATTGGGACTAGTCTACTAAAACCTTAGTAAAATGTTCTTGTGCTCAATTTCCTACGGTCCCTTTGTGCCTTTATGAAGCACTAATGAGGCGGTCATCATTCATCTTCATAGCATGCAGGCATCCACTATAAAAGTTATACATTGTTGATCTGGGTATTTCAAGAAGGTTAGGTACCATTGATCTATCTCCACTCAAATCCAAGTACATCAAATGAGATTTCTTAAATGGGTATTCAAGTCATTCCATTATGATGGACAGTGTCACAAATTGAAGTAAACAAGAAACTTTAGTGGTGACTTCTTGTAAGTAGTGGAGGCAAGGGTTTTCAAATATTAGCACAGTTAATGGTAATGTGGATATTGATCTCTTCTTGTAAACATTGTCAAAACCAATAATAGTCTCAATGTAAATTTAGTGTCAACCAATTGTATGGAAAATCATGATTGACCATTACTTTCACTAAGAAGAGAAAATGATATGCATTTTTAATGGGGGAGAAATAAATGTGAAACATAACTCATGTATTTTAGTTGGAATTTATATAAGTCCCCGTTTTCTTTAATTATTAAATACTTAATGTAAATACAAATAAATTATCATTAAGATATTGATTTTGAAGATTAAATATGTATTAAAAGGCATTCATCTATGACACTTGATTTTTCATGTAGCCTGAATAAACCACTTAAAGTTGATTATCAATTAATCCTAAATAGTTTTGTATAAGATAAATCTTTACTTGCATTAATAGCTTTACTTCAAAAATAAATTACATTTATAAAAAAAATAGCATTAAGAAAGAAAGTCAATAAATTAACTTCTGGTCTTGTGGATTCTATGAGATTATTTTAAGACAAATGTTCTATTTAAGAAATTCAAAATTTACAATGTTAATATTGATCGGGAAAAGCAGTTATTATTTTGGTGTAAAAGTTAAGGGCAATCCAATTTTGGCCCATCTCTGATATGAGCCTTAAATAGTTTACTTAAGTCTGGTGAATTTATTAATCCATGTTTTATTAGAATTCATTTTCTTTACATAGCGTTTTTATCTTAGAATAGCATTTCACACATTTTACATTCATATTAAACCACATGATAGTAAATAAAAAGCAAATCGCTTTCTGACTTATTGCTTATATGACATGGGTGGTGATATTAGGAATAATTGAAATAATGCATATAAAAAAAGTGTCCAACAAAAGATGAACTAGTTAAGAATCTCACTAAATAATAATTTAAATTATTTTAATTTTCTAAAATATATATTTTTACTTAGCTTGAGATCCTTTTTTCAGAAAATAAATTCCATTTATACATACATTACATTTCTAAATATAATTTAATACATACTGTTCTGTTGGTTCTATGAGTACAACAAATAATATTTAAGATTGAAATTTACCAAATGTTAATAAAGGCGGGAAAATCAAATGCCATATGTTGCATAAAGTTTAAGTACACTTATTTATGACCCGTACCTTGAAATAACTGTAGCAATCTACTTAACATTCATTACCAATTAATTATTCCATGTGTTGTTAGGAAAAACATTTCATATTACATGGAGTTTTATTTTTTTTAAAAAGTGCCACATTTACACACTTAGATTAAACTTCATGATATGAAAATAAAAGTCGATAAATGGATTTATATAGACCACTTAAAACTCATTATCAATTAATTATAATTTGTTGTGTAATATATATATATATCTATTAAGGTACATTTAAAAATTGCATCACATTTATGAACTTCTATCAATGCATATAGCCAAAGAGAATTCTTCAAGTCATATTGGATTCTATGAAATTATTTAAACCACAAATAAACTATTTAGGAATTGAAAATGACAAAATGCTAATATGGATTGGAAAATCAATGTCATATGGTGCAAAAAGTTTAAATATATCCATTTTTTACCCATCTCTTTAATGAGTCTAGATGGTCCACTTAACACATTGTTAATTAATTATCCCAAGTTTTATTAAGAAGAGAATTTTGTTTTTCAGAGTTTTGTTTCAAAACAATACAATATGAGATTAATACAGTCTTAATAGATTATGTGATAGACAAATAAAAGTTAATAAATGGATTCCTTATTAAATTAAATGAGATGAGATGATTGCATATACAAATAGTTGATTCAAGAATATATGAAAAAAAATATGGGTTAAAAATTGAATTCCCTACAATTTAACGAATAGTATTCACTTATGAGCCATCACCCGTTAGCCTAAATAGTCCACTTAATGCTTATTATCAAGAAATTAAAAGACTTATTTTTCGAAAAAATGCATCATAGTATATGGCTATTATAAATCACATTTATATACTCATATTAATTTACATAACTAAGTAGAAGTCAATAATATAATTATAGCTCAAGTGATATGATTTCAGTTTATTTAAAATATAAATTTACAAAAAAATGACTTTAAATAATGAAATTAAATGCTTTATGATTCAAAAAGTTCAATGACATAATTCATCCATGATAGTATGTAATCAAACCTTGATAATCCACTTATCAATCATTATCATCATATATATGTTTTTTTAAGAAATGCAAAATTATTTACAATATATTTTTATCTAAAAAATTACATATCACATTTATGCATTCATATTAGTGCATTTTATATGTAAACAATGAATAATTCACTTAGTGCCTTGTTGATTTTCAATATGATATGATTGCAGTTACAACCATTAATTGATTTTAGAATATAAATTTATGAAAACTATCGATTGAGAAATCACATATCTTATGCTTCAAAAAGATCAAATCATTTACCTATGACACATTTATCATTAGCCTTAATAGTGAATAATGCATTGTGAATAGTGAATAATGCACATAACATTTATCGAGTAAATTATTTTAATTTCCTTAGTAAGAATAACACCTTTGTTTGCAAGGAGTTCTATTCAAAACTTATATTTCACATTTATATATGATTATTGACACATATAAGTAAACATAAGTCATTAAAAATAACATGCCTCGATGGTTCATGTAAGATAATTTGAATGACAAACAATTCATTTAAGAACACACGCGCGCACACACATCTTAGAAAAAAATCGATACAACAAATTCATTGCAAAAACATTTATAAATAATAAGAAATATACATATTAATATAATTGGTAATTCCCATATATTTCAAAAATTATAAAATCATACAAATTGATTCAACAAAAACTATGTCTAAAATGTATTGAAAAATTGGAACGTATTTTTCAACAAATTTATAAAAGAAATTATCTCCATGAACTACAATGAAGTACATGTTCTATTGAACATTCGAATGTACTCATGTTTTTGTTTGATACGATGAATTGTCTTAAAAAAGGGGAATAAAACTTGCATAAGCCACGTATCTTACTCTTTTCCTGTATATGATTTTATCAAGATGTGGTTTGATCGATATCTGATGAATCGAGAAGTATTCTTTTCTATATCTATTAGCAATACATTTGATTCTTCATAGTTATCTCCATATTGGGACCACACATCAGTCAACTTTTTCTCATAAAATTGTCTTGCTCTCCCTACTTCCAATTTTGTTTGCAAATGACAATGAGACATGTCCCATGCAAATTTAAAGCCCGCTATATCAATATTTGATTTTTCAAGTACTTTTCGGATGTACTTGTCAGTGACATTTAATGTCCATATTGCGACATCATAATTTCTTAAGCAATATTTTAATACTTCTAACTGAAAAGCCTTAAAAAATAGGACCTATCACCAAACTGCCAATCTGGTTCTCTTTGAATATGAAAATTTTGTTCATCTTTGGTGTATGATTGGAAGAATACTCTTCCATTTCAAATATTAACAACATCTTTTGACTTGTAGTAATTCCCATCTGCATCTGCACTGCAACCACATGTATGATATTAATATATCTCCACTTCAACACTTCATTGCTAAGGACATAAAAACCTATCATTTTAAAAATGATGTTAATATTTATTATGAACTATTTCCATTTGTATGCAAACGTAATTTTACAATGAGTTCATAGTATCACAAAATACAAATACAAATGCCCCATTAAAATGAACAAACAAATAATAAGTTTACTTTATACATAGAGCCTAATACCTTTATTTAATTTGTATGGAATAAAAGTCTTATAAGAATGCATTGACCCACCATTTAAATCATTGATTTTAAGACTTGTAACGATTTATTTAATCGCAATTGAAAAGTATAATTACAAAGGTCTAGTACAAGTAAACAAACTAATTATATACTAATTTTCACATACAATATAATACAATTTTTGAATCTCAAACCTAATTAATTATATGTTAATTTATAGAGTTTCTACCTTAGTTGTTTTTGGTGCTTCTTTTAGTACAAATTGTATGTTTAATGATGGTGCTACATACAACTTAATATAGGTTTTCAACTTATATGGAATAAAAAGGGTTATAAGAATGCAATGGGTCATCCTTCACATTACTAATTTCTGAGAGGTATAACGATAACTTAAACCACATTTAAAGAAAACAATTGTAATGATCTAATTAAAACAAATAGACCAATTATCTATTACTTTTACATACAATGTAATC
>APFE030762641.1:0-13050 GCA_000404065.3 Pinus taeda | reverse complement strand
TATATATATATATATTTTATATTTTTATTTAAAACTATACATTTTGTTAGAAATATGTTATCATTGATGGAAAAGGCAAAGACGATGATGGTAGATTGTTAGAATATGTTGCCATTGTCAAAGGCGTTGTTGGCATAACAAGGATGCTGGACAAGTATTGACAAAGATGTTTCCATTAGGTCATTGATGTCACATATGTCAATGGTGATTTATCTAGATCAAAGGTAGTGAAATGGAAAAAACAGAGAAGATTGCAAGAAGAATTGAGATGAGCACATGTATGGAAAAGGAAATTAATTATGGAGGCATAGAGAATTTGGAGCCATTTCTAGAATAACAGATCACCTCAAGTGAAAAGAATTGTGAAGGTACAAAGAATTTGGAACCATTTCTAGAATAACACATCAACTCAAGTGCACGTGGAACTGACTTCAAAATATTTTTTTAGTGGTATATGGAAGTCTGCTAAAAGCCTCTTAGATTAGAATTTATCACCCATTAAAGTTATTTACCCCAAAATTCAAGGTGTAGAATTAAAGTTGAAACAATGGCTAGTTGTTGACAATTTACCAGTCAGGTATAGTTGGAAGAGTAGTTGAACATAGAGTCGGGAGGACATGACTTAATAGTACAATGGTGAAAACACTTTTATTAACCGATGGTAGAGACCCTTATAACAACTCATCCCAAATGGAGTTTCCCTCAATGGTTCAAAGTCACACAGAAAAGGAATGCGTGGGATGACGTAGTCTTGGGAGGAATTAGTAGTAGTTGTGGGAGTTTGAATGGCAAAGTATAATTATGGGAGGTCCCCATTATAGAACTCACATACGCTGCAATTTCGTGTATGGTATCAAAGTTGTGTACAAAAGGAACAATTGGGATGATGTACTCAGAAAATGTGCATAGTCCACAAAATGGAAGTAAAAGCTCTAATTTATAGAATTTCTCCAGCAGTGCTCCCCATAGTCATGTCACTGTGGAAGGCCTTACTTGAAACTGCTAAGGTATGTGCAAAGGAGACACATACAAGATGATGTAAGGTTAGGCATATCTTGAAGAGTAGTAACATAAGACCAATAGAAAGGCAATTGGGAAGTCACGAAAATTGACGTTGTAATAAGCTTCAATCTAGTGGCTTTTACTATGAAAATTTTAACAAAGAAATTGTTGCAAAACAAATGCCCAAGAATCCCTCTTATATTCATACTCATAATAGAATGTACAGATAAAAGGAAGATGTGTGTGAATATTTTATTGGTTTTAGATGACATCAACATGATGTTAGACTTTGGGAGACATGGCATGCAATTTCGGCATTTTCATGTGATCGAAGGAGCTAAATATGAGTGATAGACGCCACCACTTAGATGGAACCATATGGTAACATATATGATGTAATCATGACATCACTCCAAAAGGTTGTCCTAGAAAGGAATTATAAGGCATGCAAGTGAAGAGCTCCATGCTGACTAGGTTTCGAGTGTATTTGGTAGCTGTAAGACACAGATCACCCCGACTGTTCATTGATTGGCTCACAACATGGAAGTGGTTCCCACAGGGACACATAATATTTTTTCTAAGACCCCGCAAGGTTTCAAGAAAGCATGACAAAGTTTACGCTGAGCTGACAGAGCATCAGGGTGTGGCAACATGTACAAAGGGAGTGCAAGAACCAATGGGAATGGCTTAATTAGAGTAAGGGAAGACCCACAAGGATATGTTATCCAAGATCATAACACAAATAAATATAGAGCTAAGGACAAAAAATAAATTCCAAGACAAGTGCATAGAGAAATTGTAAAATAATATATTCCCTCAGGAATTAAGGTAAAATTGCCACATTGGAGTTATAATTGATGATGTTTTATATACAAAAGCGCATTGGGCCTCTACTAGAGGGATTAAGTATGGATGAGTTGGAAATGAAATTTAGCATAATTTTGGTGGTTAAGGCATATTCAATATTGCATTCAAAATAATATTTGAAGGCTTTTATGTGAATGAGTCGGTATCACTTAAAGTTGGCATTTATGCCACCTTTGGTGTGAAACCACCAAACCGACAACACTAGTAAAAATGGAAATTCTATAAAATTGGAAATTCTGTGCCTAGCCAAATTTAGAAATATCCCTACTAAATTCCATGACTTACCGAAATGAAGGAAAATAATATATTGACTTAGAATTTATTTAAGAAACAAGTAAGCAATGATTGATGACTTTAATAACACATTGAAATGACATAATTGAAGAAGGGAAAAAGGAGAAAAAATAAATATTCATGCAAGCAAAGGGTTAAAGATAACTAAATACCAAAGAACTAAAAATCTCATTCTAAATTCCTCTATAATCACTTCTAAATTTAGAAGGTGTGTGCAACTGTGTTGGTTCTACTGGTGTGAATAATGTTAGTATGCATTAGGGGTGAATAAAATATTAATTTTGATGTTAGAAAGGGGTTTGAGAAGGAAAAAATGAATTACCAAACAATGTTTTAATTCATTCAACAAAGATGTTTTATGGTGAAATTAGTAATTACAAAGGATTGATGTTGTTGGTGTGTTTGGTGATTTAATCAATTCTCATAAATATTTGAATTTGTTTCTATGGTGGGTATGGTGAGTGATTGAAGAGATAAATTTATTTGTTTATGAAATAAAGTGTCCTATTCATATCAGTTTTAAAATGGATGAAATATGGATCAGCAGGGCTCGCAAGTGATAACATGCATTCTAGGGGAAATAGTCCCCTTCAACAGTGGTTGATAAATGAGTAGGGCAATAGTCCCTTATTTTTGTCGATGATAGATGAGGAGGGAAAATAGTCCCTTTCAGTAGTGACTAATAAAGGAGAAGGGGAAGTTTCACCTTTTAGTGAAGGTTGATAAATGAGTAGGGATAGAAGTTCCCTTCTTTAGTAGCCAATTTACCTAGAAGTGAAAGCTTGTGGGGTAATGATGTAATAGAAATTTGAATCTTGTATTTCCCAAAGAAATAAAAGGAATGTTATGTCTTATATATGGCTTTCACATGTGTATGAAAATGTTTATGATGTTATTTTTTACATAACTGAGTTATGATGCTAATTACATGAGTGGTTGATAAAGTTATTGAACAATATAAATTGTCAAGAGTTGTATAGTGTGGTCACACTACTGATTCACCTTCCCCCCTCATTATTATTCTAGTACCCATTGTTTCTAACAATTGGTGTCAAATCCAAGGATCCTTCAGGATCGGTTAAACAACTGGAAGGAAGATCAAGGATCATGGAGAAATAGGACTAGATTTCCTCTCATAGAGTTTCATTTTTGAATGGGTAAAATTATACAACTTAGAAGGTAAGAATGATAATGTTCTTTTAATCTCTTGATTTTAATGTATGGGTATTCGTGGAGAATGGATTAACAGATAATGAGGTTGATGAACAGGTCATGGAGGAAATCTTGAGAGGGTTGTCCATGTCAAATATTTAGAAACTAATCTGTTGTGAGATCGCCAAAGAAATATGGAATGAGTCAGAGTCCACCTATGATAGAGACATACAAGTTGCATGTGATGTCAAGAGTCTTTCTCTAAAGAATGGATCAACCAAAGTTTCAAAGAGTTTTTAAGATCCCAAATTAGAGGATAATACACCTATATCAAGAGGCTAAGTCATCGATCAACACATAGAGGATACAAATGAGATGTAATTTACAAGTAAGTTGTTTTTTTCGTTGTAGAAAAATAGTCCATTTATCATTTTGTTTCTCAATTGGAAGTACCGGTGAAAGAGAAAGTTGCTCATTTAGTACTAGTGAAGAAAGAAATACCTTAATAGGAATAGTATATCTAGACACTATTCAAGAAGTCGTTGGGTCCCCTCTTAGTAGAGAGGTAGATAGAACATCTCATGTGTCAGTAGAAGAATCCCTAGAGACAGAAAGCGAATAATATATTCAATACATTGTGAGTAGAATAAGCACTTGTTTTGCTTTAGTAGCTTCTCTACTGAGTTGGAAGGCATTGAAGAAAATATTCATTTAAGAAGGAAAATCATATCGAATTTTGAGGAGATCAATAGCCTTAAAACCTCAAATCAGAAACTAGAAGTTTATATAATTATATTAAAAGAGTATTCGTTGAAAATTTAGAATCATGAAAATAGCTCTAATGCTTTTGATGAAATTTGAGGTAGACGAAGCCCCCACATAGATTGGATTTTTTTTATTTTTTATTTTTATTTATTTTTACTCAACAAAGATATCAGCAATATCCATCATCATTTTAAGACAAAAAATTGTGGAATGCACAAAAAATCTAATGTAGCAACAAGAAGACAAATAAACTTTCAGAGTTAAATACAAAGGTGTGAAACCACTCACATGTTTTCTTTGTGGAAATGCAGGGCACTTTTCCTCCAAGTTTTGAGAAAGGAAAAATAAGGTGCAACAACAAAGGTGGAATGACCTATATAAACAAGAATTGTGATTTGATCAAAGAAATTTGAACAACTGTGCAGATAGAACCTTTCCCCTCAAAGGAAAAATTATCAGTGGGTCAATAAAACTAAGACAATGAGTATTGGTCCAAGAAGTTGGGTGAGAAGAATATTCGGTAATAATAATTCCTTCCCCCTTCTTGATCAATGTTGAATCCTATGGGTGTGGAACTTATGGGCACAAAGAAACTATGTGAAAACTTGGAAACAATACACTTCGTTTACAGAGCAAGTTGAATAGATGTGTGGATCATGTTGGTAGTGAGAAAGGATAGTCACCTAGGAGTTATTACAACAATCCTAAGAGAGGTAGGTTGAATGGTTCATAGAGGCAAGAAAGATTAGCGTATGGTTTTGAATATTATTAGCATAAGATTAGTATATAACAACTTGGAATTCCTATGGTTGATGTATGTCATATAACTAGCAACACAAAAATACTTCAATTAGATAAAAGGAGTAGTCATAGCCCAGACAATTCTCCAAAGTAGTATAGGTGGAAAGCAAGCACATATAGTGAAAATGAAGAGAAATAGATATTTTTAAGATTGAATTTAATTGGTGCTAATAAGTGGAATGGTTAATGTTTTATATGATTAAACTATGGTAGGATGTTTCTCAATCAGCTAAGAGTATCAAATCAACTTAGGAAACCAACTCATGGAGTTTACTAAGTAACACATAAGCATATCCATATGTGGAAGGAAGAGAGAGATAATTTTCTCAAGGGAAGTAGATCCCTTTCTCCTCTTCATTGAAAAGCAGAAGTTGGATTCAAGAGAATCTAGAAAGAATAGCTGCAATGAGAATAAAGAAACATGCCAAGTAATGCATCTGAAGGATAAGGGAAGTATGCCCTTTTAGCCTCTTGTTTATAAAGTTGAATGAGACTAGTTTTGTTGAGTATTATGGTTGATTTAATGTTTTTTCCAAATTATATTGATAGACTGAGTACAGATGATGATGAAAGAATAGGGATCATGAAATTTTGACAACCAATTCTTGTTTGTCTTGTGCAAGTATGTTTAAATAATTTATAGTGCCAAAGAGTGACCATAACCATAAAGGGAGTGTATTCAAGTAAACATTTTGGTATTAGATTATTCCATTAATGATTGGTATCATAAATTGGTATAGTTTTTTGGTTCTAAAAGATAATCATCGAAGACAAAGGCTAATGGTGTTTATTGCATATTAATGTTGCTTGAATTGCCAAAATTTATATTTCATATATGTTGAATGGTGTGGTTAGTATGATTCCTTAAGATTACTCCAATTAGTAATTAGGAGCAAACATCAAATTTGTGGTGAAAAGAGCATGATAACAATGGAACAACCCTTAGTCATAAATTGTTCAACATTTGGTATCAATGGTATCAATTAAACTATTTGTATCTTGATATAAAAGGTATTAACACTTGGTATCAAGTATTAACAATCAATATCAAGTGTCATTAAACTTTTGTTAGAGCGTTGTAATCATATTATTAGTAGGTGATTGTCAATCCAAGTGTTGTTGAAATATTCTTGATTAACATGCTTATTTTCATGTTTAGTATAATTTAATGCAGTGATTCTACTGCCATTAGAAGTTTTCCAAGTAAAGTATATGTCGCGCAGTTGGTTTAAGCATACATTGTTGAGAGCCCCTTTATATTTGTCATATAAGCACATCTAAGTGGCATAGGTTGTTGTTTATTAGTTGATAAGACAATGGTGATGGTCATGCATAAGATAGATTGTTGTTATTTCTAGAGGTCATGTGTATGTGTATAGGGAGGAACTATTATGAATGAAATCCTAGCTGAGACAAACCAATAGGAATGATTTTTCTCCTTGCTCAGTTGGATACGTATGTGTTATTTTAGAAAGAAATCCCTCTTGACTACTTGAGGATGAGATTGGGAGTAATTAATCCTCTCCTTTCAACTCAATATTCTCCACAGGGAAGAAAGGAAGCTACTTAGATCAACTCAAAGATATCTAAAGTTATCAGCGTAAGAAGAAGTATTTTATAGGCCTACATGATCAACAAGATAGGGGGAGTTTGTTAATAAGGGAACAATGTTAGTATATTTTCCATTGATCTCAAGGGGGGAGAAGTATATGAAATAAAACGAAAGAGGGAGGAGATGAACCAAACTAAAACAACAAAAGGGAGAAGTACATTAGAGTAAATGTACATAAAGGATAAGTGCATCATAGGGGGAGAAACATCTACAAAGAATAAGAGAAGAAAAGGAAAGTACACTTATCTTTACTTGATTACTGGTGATGTGTTTTTGTTTGTTTAAAGTGTTTCCACAAATGTGAAAGTGGGATATTGTTAGAAATATGTTTTCATTGGTTGCAAAGGAAGAGAATATGATGGGTAGACTGTTAGAAAATGTTTTCATTGTAAAAGATGTTGTTGGCATATGAGGGAGGTTTATATCACACGTGTCAATGGAGATTTATTTAGATAGAGCTAATGAAATGGAAAAATAAGAGAATATTGGAAGAAGAATGAATATGACCACATGTATGGAAAAGGAAAATAATTATTAAGGTGTAGATACTTTAGAGCCATTTATAAATTAGAAAACAACCTCAAAAGCAAGTGGAACCCACTTAGATGGATAGAGCTCTCAAAGATATCTATAGTTGTTTATGGATGTCTGCTAAAATCCTCCTATATTGCAAGTTATTTCCCGTCAAATTTATGTACCCCAAAACTCAACTACATATTTAAAGTTGAAACGTCTAGTTCTTGTAGTTTAGTAGTCGACATAGTTGGAAGAAAAACTAAGCTAAAATATGAGAGAATTTGGTCTAACAATTCAATGGTGAATTTTTTTTATTGGCCAACCGTGGAGATCCTTATAACAACTCATTTTGGAAATATTTTTCCCAGATGCTTCAAATTTTCACACAAAGGGAATGTTCGGGATGACTTAAACTTGGGAGGATTTAGTAGCGATTACATGAATTTAATTGGTGGAGTATAATTGTACGAATACCCACTATATAGATCACCTTCGGGGAAGTTCCCTTGATGTTATTATAGATACACGTAAAGGGAACAACCAAGATGACATAAGCCTAGGTGGGGTGGGCAGTCCACACAACAACGGAAAAAGATCTCATCGGTAAAAGTTCTATCGTGGTCATCACGAGATCCATGTTAGTAGAGGAGGCATTCCATGGAACTTCTAAGTCATGTGTAAAGAAGGGGAAGTCGGGATGATCTAAGATCAGGCAGACATGGTATATCAATAACATTGGACCAATAGAAAGGTAGTAGGGTAGTCAATGTTGTAAATCTTGAATCCAATGGTTTTTTCTTTGAAAAATATAATAAAGAAAATTTTGTAAAATGAAGGCCTAGGAACCCCTCTTGCCTTTGTACTCAAAATAACATGCAAAAATCAAAGGAATACGTGCGAAAATATTTTATCAATTTGAGAGGATTTTAGTATGAAGTAAGACCTAGGGACACATGACATACCTTTTTAATTTTTTCAGATGGTTAGAGGGGCCAAATATGAGTGACATGTGTCACCATTCAAATGGTACCATGCAGAAATAGTGACATCAGAATGACATCACCCCAGAAGATTTTCCTTAGATTGAATTATAAGGGGTGCATACAAAGATCTCTCATCTCACTGGGCACTGAGTGTATGTGGAATTTGTTAGAGACAGATCACCTCGATTAGTCATTGATTAGTTCACAGTGCGGTAGTGGTTCCCACCATGACACATCATCTTATCTTCCAGACACCATAAGGTTTCAAGTGACTGCAATAGAGGATGCTCTGAGATGATAAAGGACTGGGAGATGGTGGCGTGTATAAAGTGGAGCACTGGGACCAATGGTAATGATACATGTAGATGAATGGTGGACCTACATGGACACATAATCCTAGATTGTACTTAAAATAGAAATAGTGTAGGGGACCAAACTTATAAATAAGAAAAGAGCATGGAGAAATTTTAAAATGAAATAATCTCTCACGGCTTAAGGGAAAATGGGCCCAATGGAGTTATAATTACCAGTGCTTTATTTATGAAAAACACTTTGATTCTATGCTAAAGGGAAAATTGTTGCTTAATCCATATTAAATACAGTACTAAAATTAATGTTTGAAGGCTTTTTTCTGAATGGATAAAAAACACTCAAATTTTGCATTCACACCATATTTTGTGCAAAACCACCAAACCGACAACACTACTAAAACAAAAAATCAAGGCATGAATGAGTTAGAGCTGCAAATAGTGGAATGGATAGACTTGGACATAGATTGGATAAAATGGCTAAATTTGGTAGTCAACCAGATTTAGAAAAATCCACGCTAAATCGTATAACTCACTAGAATAGAGGAAAACAATAGTTCAACTCAAAATTTCTTGAAGATACATGCAATAAATCATTGATGAATTGAAAAACACATTTAGAGGACCTAGTTAAAGCAGGACATAAATAAAATATAAATACTCTCTTCATGGCCCAAAATTTACTTATAACCTTATCCACTGTCTTCCAAATGGTTCCATGAGTTTCTTTTCCGAACTCCTCAACAATAACATAATGATCCATGGCACTTTTAAATTAGAGAAAATTAACAATCACCTTTTCTTCTCACTAATTATTAGACTGATGTTCCAGCTTTTCTAAGAGTTTTCACCTTACCCTTATATACTACTATCGACTCAATCAATGTTTAGATCAATTTGGGAATGGAATATGATAAAAAGAAGAACAAGTCATGTTTTAATATGCTTCCCTGGGGTTATGGTGGGCTTTTGTATTATTTTCTAAGCATTTTGGATGATGTGTAGATTACCAGTAAGTTTCAAGTGAGTGCAATAGAGGACGCTTCGAGCTGATAAAAGACTGGGCGATGGTGGCGTGTATAAAGTGGAGCACTGGGACTAATGGGAATGACACATGTAGACGAATAATGGATTTGCATGGACACATAATCCTAGATTGTGCTTAAAAGAGAAATTGTGTAGGGGACCAAAATAAATACTAAGACAAGAGCATGGAGAAATTTTAAAATGAAATAATCTCTCAGGGCTTAACGGAAAATGGGCCCAATGGAGTTATAATTAGCAGTGCTTTATTTATGAAAAACACTTTGGTCCTATGCTAAAGGGAAAACTGGTGCTTAATCCATATTAAATAGAGTACTAAAATTAATGTTTGAAGGCTTTTGTCTGAATGGATAAAAAACACTTAAAGTTTGCATTTACACCATATTTTGTGCAAAACCACCAAACTGACAACACTACTAAAACCAAAAATCAAAGCATGAATGAGTTGAAGCTGCAAATAGTGGAATGGATAGAATTGGATATAGATTGGATAAAATGGCTAAATTTGGTAGTCAACCAGATTTAGAAAAATCCACGCTAAATCGTATAACTCACCAGAATGGAGGAAAACAATAGCTCAACTCAAAATTTCTTGAAGATACATGCAAGAAATCATTGATGAATTGAACAACACATTCAGAAGACATAGTTAAAGTAGGAAATAAATAAAATATAAATACTCTCTTCATGGCCCAAAATTTACACGTGACCTTATCCATTGTCTTCCAAATGGTTGCATGAGTTCCTTTTCCCAACTCCTCAACAATAACATAACGATCCATGGCACTATTAAATTAGAAAAAATTAACAATAACCTTCTTTTCTCGCTAATTATTAGACTGATGTTCCAAATTTGCTAAGAGTTTTCACCTTACCCTTATCTACTACTATTGATTCGATCAATGTTTAAATTAATTTGGGAATGACATATGATAAAAGGAAGAACGAGTCATGTTTTAATATGCTTCCCTAGGGTTATGGTGGGATTTTGTATTATTTTCGAAGGCTTTGGGATGACGTGTAAATTATTAAATCGTGAATATCATATCATCCGTATGGTTTTACCCAATCCTGAATAACATAACATCGTGGTTCTACCAAATCCTTGGAGGATTATTTGGTGGGTCCACTTAAAAGTTTAATATAGCAAACATGATAGAAATATTTCTAAAATATCCTTTTTTTATGAAAACATAGGAATGATATATGCTTAAAAAAAGGTTGTATACCCCTCCTTCGGCTATACTAGTGAAATAGTGGTATTTTGTGTCCTTTTCTAAGACTCTCGGACAATATGTAAAGTATTAAATTATTAGTAACATAGCAGTGGTTGTAGTTTTTCCTCAACTATCAAAGGAATTTTGGAGCATATTTTTGGTGTGTCTACTAAAAAGTTAAATATAATAAAGATAGTACAATTGTTTGAATAATAATTTAAAAATAATAATAGGTTAAGAAAATTATAAATTATAATATATATTTAATATTTTCATTTCAATGTTTTGACATGGTTTTGAAAAGAATATAAAATGAATTAAATATAATCATATCATTATAATTGTTATTAACTAAACATATCTTAAACATTATTGTATAGAAAAAATAACAAATTTCAATACCAATGTGTATCTTTATTAAAACATTTAAAGCCAATTAATATCCTTATTTTCAAAATCAATAACTATAATATATTATAAAACATATATATAATGCCTTTGAGTGATGCGTTTCACTTATGAAAAATGGGTCATGAAAATATATTGTTTCATTTCTTTCACTATAATCTTATTTTCTTTCCCTATTATCATTTTGGGCAAGTCTCTCTTCATTATCATTTTTCCCAGTGGATAGTAACTTACAAGATCACAATTTAGGAAAGGTGAGAGAATATCCATTGCTTAAAACTCTTTTTGTTTCATATTCTCCTTAAAAATAATTTATTATATATGTACTTTAAAATTTAATTCATTGTTCTATTAATATTTTGTTGAATCATAAATATTTTTAACTAAATATGTTACATATATTATCAAGCTTACTAAACATATAAAATGTGAGAAAACCATCTCTTTAAATTCTCTAAAAACCAATTTCTGTCAAAACAATTTTTACGTACCATACAAAAAAAAGAAATGCATTTTACTCCAAATGTAATCTTCTTTTCAAACTCATAAAAACTTTTTATATAAAATATTATGAGGTTAATCTCCCTATTTACTCATATCCATATTAGGAGGACTTAGAGGTTATAATGGGATAGATCCATCTCTGTGCACCTTAATGATTATAGTGAATTACGGGTAGCTTCGTGCACTATTGCATATCATGGTTATAGTTCTCCATTCTACTAATTACAAAGTGAATAAAAATCTAATAAATAAAATGTATTTTAAAGTTCAAAGTCATTTTGAGATGTCAAACATTAAAAACAATACCTTATTATTCTCATTCATTTAAAAAAATACTTTTTTGACAATGTGTTTGTATTTTTAGATTTTTTTAATAGTTTGATATATATTTTTTAAATTTTATATATAACTCATATGTATTCCACATGCCTAGCAATAAATAGCAACTTTCTAATTTAAAAGACTATATAAAAATAAAAATAAACATGAGATTTGTAAGTCTGCTTCATATCAAGAATGGAAGGAAAGTGTATTTCATATGTTGATATTTTACATTTATACTAGGTGAATGTACAAATAAATGGAAAGCTTCATAGTGAAAATGGAATGATGGTAATATGAGCCCACTAACTAACGTTTCATATAGTTCCAATATGGTTCCAAATGTAGAGATACTTCTTTCTAGTTATGAAGTCAAACCTTAAAGGATGTAATAAATTAAAATGATCCATTTGGCCTTAAGAAAGTCAATGGAATGGGGTTATTTCAATGGCACCATCCAAGCAGGCCTTCTTAGATATGGAGAAAGGGAACCCTTTTCCTATTTTATATTCATTTCATTATGTTTAAAAAGAGATTGAGAGGTTATTTCAATGGGTTGAAAACAAGATTCACAAGTTATTCTAATTTATTTATTTATTTATTCTGTTTCGTGTGCTTTAACACTAAATTTATTTATATATTTAGTTTCATAGGAATAACTCCTAAATTTACTAAATTTCAGTGATTCTCTTATTTCGTATCAAGAATCAAATATATTACAAAAGCACTTTTTTATTCCATGTGTACAAGGAATTTAACATTTAAGTTTACTCCTTAGCCAAAGGACTCCATATAGAGGTTGAGAAATAGACACTAAAAAAGAATCTATTACAAAATCTGTCAAATATGTTGTTTGAATACTATGATAAGATTAATATAATGGTGTGGAGAGATGTTTATGGTATCTGTAAAACCATACTAGAAAAGGACTTACACTTCAAGAGAAGAAATGATTATTATTTTTTATAAGCATATAAGATTCAAAGAAGGCATGATAGCTTTGCAACTTATAATTGTATTTTGTTCACACTCCAAGAGGACATTCGAGTCATGGAGGAAAATGAGCATGTATGTTTATTGATAGGTTGTGAAAGTATTAATAGCTTATAGTCTTGAACACAATTTTAGATTTTGAGTATTTATTTATTACATAGTATAGAATGCATATGCAGATATATAAATATGGTTTGTTTGTTTGTTTGTTTGTTTGTTTATTTGTTTGTTTGCTTGCTTGTTTGTTTGTTTTTTTTTTTTTT